>DWPA01001262.1:0-19319 GCA_018251375.1 Calpodes ethlius | reverse complement strand
TCTCCAAGTATATTAGGAAAAAAAGTTTGGTTGTGATTCGTTAATTACGTCAATATTTGAATGAGCTGCGTTTTAATTGTCCTAAAATATCGGCACGAACTTTCTTCACAAATCAATAATATGCGGAGGCAAAAATCTTTGTACTCTTTTTTAAAAATACACGGAAGTATGCATCTATAATTTGGCATAGATAAAAGTTTACGTGGAGAAGTGCAAAAAATTAAATTACATATGTAATTTAAGGTACAAAACCTTTATTAAATAAAATAAAACATTCATTTCTGTCAATGTGAGGTAACCCTTTGTATAAATGAATTAAGGTTGAATTTAGTTTGCAGTGGGTCTGCGGTTCTAGTTGTAATACAGTGTCATTTGGTATACATACGAAATATCAAACATTTACGTATAGACGCTACGATTACTGATGCTGAGATAATTTTGATCCACATCAAATCGTGATCAAGTTTAGCTACTTCACTTACTATCGACCTATCAATAATAAAGGTTCTCAATAATATGTATGCTTAAATTTAATCCGCTGAGGTTAGTAGTTATAGCATAAAGAGGTTTCAAACTCACGTTCGCAATTATATTTTTAATATATATGTAATTATTAGTATTTTTTAAATGTTAAACTTCAAATAATTATGTGAACTGGTTTATAAATAGTTATTAGGAGTTCTATATATATTAAAATATATACACTTTAATTATAACTTACACCTTTTTTAAGTTGGGTAAAAGTTAATCATATTGCAAAACAACTCATATTAAATAAAAATATGTGTGTTATACAAAGTTATTTTAACTCTGTCCAGCAAATTTGAGCATACAAAAGTATACAAAATGTTATACGTAAAATCTTATAAAATCTCAAATCAAATAAATAGTAACAAATAATAAATATGTCTAAAATATTGATTAAACTGAATAACGATTTATAAAAAAAATCAAATTTACTGGACAATGGAAAAGACGGCGCAAAGCTCTGAATAGATAGCATTACTAGATTTTAAGACAATTCATTTACACTTGGCAGAACAGTCTTAACGATTTTGTAATAGGACTTTTTTTTAATATATCCATTACTTTTTCCAATTTTAAGTTGAATTATGTAAGTTCCTATATGTTCATAGACACAGCAAGCCAATTCGTTTTGATCAAATAAAACGTGGAATCGGTAACAAGCGATTAAAGACTATTTATGTAATGTCACACGACAAGACGTCACAAAATCTAGTAACGACATCTAGTAGCGAGTCTTGGCTGCCGCCTTCCCCATCACAATCAAATTGATACGATTACATACGTTGGAGCCTCGCGAGCGTCCGCGTGCCGATATACGTCGCCGTAGATCTTCACGCAACAGGCTCTTGAGGGGTGATACCTTAATCAAGGACGACAGACTCGAGGACACGCCGCGCTTGTCGCCGCCGTTCGTTTCGCCGTCTCGGCTCTCCGCCGTCCCTGAATCTTCTTGGGAATTTGGCTCCTGGAAGCCAATAGTACAGCTCGATTAACCAAAGCTGGCACGTACAACACATTCACATAATTGGACCGTGTTTAGAACACATGTTCTAAACCGCATTTTACCTAATTACCTCTAAATATTGGCTTTTAATGAAATTTATCATATATTTGACTAAAAATTAACCGAACATCGAATAATAATAAAATATAAAATCTATAACTTTCTAACAAAAACTTGGAGCAATACAATATTGAACTTCAAACTTGATTTTCTGTCGTATTAGATATTGTGGTTTGGAACATTTGTGCTGAACACGGTCCAATTATAGTGTTTGACTAGTGAATGTAAGTGATAAGTACACGAGGTGACGTCACACTGCCTCGCGAAAACCGATCTTTTTCGCACGTAAGTAAAAGCTCAACCGTCAGTCAACCGAAATGCATTATATGAATTATAAAGCAACAAAATTAGAGGTAATAAGGTGGTTAAATGGTGGCAGATCCACATCAATATTATCCAACCAAATTAACTGAAATGTAAGGAATATTACATTGTAAGTATCTGTAGGTATACCAACAGTTAGATTGACAACCTAAAGAAGACAGCGGACATAGTATGAATTCAGAACATGTTTGAGTGCCGCAAATTAGGGCGCAATTAGAACTATGTCCAGCAGTGGAATTTCAAAGCCTGATAGGTACATAGTCTTTTTAGCGAATTTTCCATATCACAATGTATATTTGAATTGTAATGTTGTATTCCATATAGATTGTTTACTTTACAGATAATACAAAAAAAATTCTAAAAGTTTAAAAAACTGAAAGCATGTTCTTACAGACCAAAAATTTAATAACTTTGCCCTTTACCCATAAGGAGTTCCTTCATAGATAGAACCCTGAAGTATCAGGTGTCAATTATCAGAAATAAAGCAATGTGTAAAAATTCATCCTCGTAATCAATGAAGTAGTACCAACTCAGCTTGTAAAGTTTGACAGAAACAAACACACTAACTTTACAATCTAACAATCATCATCATCATCACAAGCCACAACTACTGGGCTCAGGTGTTCTCTCACAATGTGAGAGGTAAAGGCCGTAGTCCACCACCCTGGCCAAAGCCAGATTGCCTTTACACAGCTTTTGAAAACGTTATGGAAAACTCAGGTGTGCAGGTTTCCTCACAATGTGTTCCTGCACCAAAGCAAGTGATCCAATTGTATATGTACATAACTTTTTAAAATTAGAGGTATGTTCAGGATTCTACCTCATGCCCCCATGTTCGAGAGACCAATGTTCGAACCACTAGGCTACCATAACTATCAATCAATCTAACAAACAATGCTAACTAACATGTTAAATAAATGCTTTTAAAATTCAGAATTACCTGCTTGATGGGTATGAGCGTGATAGAGGGGGTAATATTGGTGGGAAGGCAGAGCGAGCTACTGGCCACTGCGCTGTCGCCCGACTGCGGCGAGCTGGGCCCCTCGCCGTTCATGCGTGATTCTGTAATAACAATAAAATTACAGCTGGCGTAATATTATTTGGACATTGCCTTAGAATACATTTGTAAAATTTTCCACTATTTCTGGCAAACATAAATTCCAGTGGATGATATTCTCAATGAACAAAATTAATATGAACATTTATACATAATATGTTAATTACATTGTAACACATAATAAAATTCAATATTATAATTGACAGAAACATCTGCCTCTCTTCCAAAAGACTATCAAAGTACAATTATGTACATTACATGTATATGTATTACTATTATGACATATGTGACACATTAAATAAAATGGAATGAAACCCTAAATTGTTTGATAATCAGGTATCAGAAACTCACCACTAAAAATAAAATAAATTTTGACTTGTCTTTCAGCTTCCATAGATAAGAGTGTTTCACTTCCTGTATAATTCTATTAGTGATATTTCATGCATTATTAATTTCACAGTTTTAATTTATTTTAATATACTTTTTGGTACTTTTCATAACCACTTCCTACAAGTATTCTATCATGATATGACTTGTGTGAAATAGATAACCAAAATGTCAGTTACACATATGTAAAATAGGATCTAAAATTGATCATATGAAAAACTAAAATATGCAGTTATGTATAGTACATACCTGAATTGCCCAGATGATTATTCTGTCCTGGCGAGAACGTCTCATTATTATCTGCCATGGATATTTCTACATGTGGGGTTAGATAGTGCATAGGAGGTGTTGCATTGTCCACAGAACGAGCGCCATTACTGTCACCGCTATCAGAGTACGCCGCAGCCACCGACACAGAGAGACCCGAGCCCAGAGCCCCAAGCGCATTCATTGCACTGGGGTCTATAGTGCCATCGGTGTACGCGGCATTTGCAATGCCAGCTGCGAGGAGGGAAACAGAGTTGTTGCCTGGGCCTGGGTTATCCAAATCGATGCCATGCCTGATAAACAATTTTAGTGATTAGAAAGTTAGTAGTATAGACAAAACATACACTTGAAATACATATTTTAATATAGCATAAGAGCTTCACATAAGTTTATAGCAGTTATCTTAATAGATAGAATCATCTTAATAATGATAAAAAACAAATTACTAACCTGTTAAAGAAATGAACTCTTAGACTTTTCATTGTAGGCGCACGGTAGCTACAAAGAGGGCAAGTTTTGACGAGGTCGTGTTGTCCAACATGTTCGTTTTGGAAATGGGCACGCATAGCGATCTGTCGCTGGAAACCTCTGTTGCAAATGGGGCAATGATATGGCAAGCTCTTTGTATGTGTTGTGAAATGTTCAGCCAAATGGTCCTTTCGGAAGAACCTTTTCTGGCAAACGCGACATTCGTATGGCTTCACTCCCGTATGTCGCATTTTATGCCGTCGCATGTTGGCGCCATTCGAAAATTTCATGTTACATACATCGCACTCGAATAACTTTCTGTGCGGCCGAGTGTCCGTGTTCTGAGCTGCCGCCACATTGTTGTTGTCCGGTGAACACTGTGCCATGTGGGTAGTCAATGCTCTACTACTCAAAGTACTAAAACTATTGCAAGTGGTACATTTCAATAATGTACCACTCCCCCTTTTTGGTGTATCCTTACTCGCTGTGGCTGCCTGAAATGTAATTTCATAAATAGTATTAATTTGGTTGTGTGGTTAATATATTTTCAGTTAAGTTGATGACTGTTTTTCCTCTATGAAAATAATGAGTACCAATATATCTAGTAGTAGTAGTAGTATATAGGATTTTTCTTGTGATGGTATATTGCTGAAATCATTTTCTTTGTAACCAAAACATATTTAATTACTAACATCCAGATGATTTTATGTATTGAAATAATGAAGGTAAGAGTTGGTCACATGCTTTAGTTTTGTATTATGTTAAATAAATATTATGTACTAATGTATAATAATATAATAAAAATATTATATGACACATATCTAAAGCAAGTCTATCCAAATTAAGTAAAATTCCATATTCAAATAGAATGCTCAAGTCAAAAGCATACTTATTCATGAAGAATAACTAACTGGTTTATGGAAGTTTATATAAGAAGTGATACATTTTCTTTACAACAGCTAGAATATATATTTCTCCTTTAATATTGATTACCCTTTTAAAATTACTCACTGCAGTAAATTTCCGATACAATGGGAATATTTGAATTTCATAAAGTATTTAAAAAAACTAATAAGAGCCTAATAAAACTGCTTCTAACTAACATTTACACATACTTAAAAGTCATATTACATATGACACATAAAATAAGAGTAACTTTATTATCAATATATCATAATAAATTTTACCAATCAGTATTTGGTGCTTGTTTTTATGCTTTCATCCAATGTTTTAAAATTTACAATTATCTTGATGCCAGTATCAGTAGAAAAAAGGGCATTTAAATGTCTACACAACATTAAATATGTAATTAATTAGTAGCATTGATAAATAAGATGAAGGAAACATCCCATCTCACTTTCTTACTGCCTAGTTTTTCAACTACTAACCTGTATATTGTATACTTAGTTCAAATTAAAACTAAAATATTTCAACAACTACTATTCTCCAGTATAACAAGCATTGACTGCACTGAATTCATCTCCCCGTACTATTTAATGAATCTCACAGACAATTCTGTATACAACCAAATTCGCACTACAATTATTCTGTAAACTTTATTACTACATTGTAACTTCTTAATAACATAAACAACTGCAATAAGATTCTACAGAAATAGTACATAACTTGTTGCTCACATTGTAGTAGCCACATCAACTTGCACCTCAAATTTAGGTCAATTGATTTACTCAATATTCAAATTTAAAGACTACATTTGACTGAAGACTATGCTAAATATGAAATGTAAACATTATTTTTTTATGTATACAACAAGTAAATGTAAACAAATATTAAGAGTAGATATCAAACATACCAGTTTTTAATGTAATTTCTTAAGCAATAAACATAGGAACTATAACACATAACAGACTCTAGGAAAGAAATAGGTGAACTTTACAACATAACATATTTTAAAAGATACTTGATAGAAGATAAATTTGATACTGACCGGTTCATTTTTTACAGCAGGTAAATTTGGCGACACTGTGCCAGAGTCGGCCTCTGTTTCCCCTTTTGATGACATCACATTAGGTCGCGGCCTTTCTGCACATCACTCTCCCGCCTCGCAAGACGACTGTCATAAACATAATCCAAACTTAGTAAAATCTAGTAACACACTTCGAAACACCATCCACGAATGTTTAAATAGCCATAAATCCTCTAATGAACATCATCTTACAAGAATGGCGAGATGACCCATTTACGAAAACACAAATTATCGACTCGCGATAGACTATTTTTATAATCGTTATCTATTGCATCCTATGGATTTTCCACATTGTTAGAAGGATAAGAAATCAAAAAAGAACATTCTAACATAACATTATAATTACACACTCACTTGGTTAGTAGTCGGACTTGCTTGATACGTCGACAGCCAGAACAGCGGTATTTTAGGGAGAGATCGCTATGTGGCCTAATTCAGCGCTCGAACTCTATGCACAAAATACGTGTTACGCGGATAACTGTAAATGCACAAATAAGTGGGTCTCCACCATGGCCTTATGTTAATTGGAAATTAAAATACGTTATCACTTTTTACTTTACCTAATAAATTCATATGTTTTAAAATGAAATCACAAACATTTTTATCAAAGCCATTCTTGTCTACCTACTCGCTCATCTACAGTCTACAGTGGTGGATCGGTCTGTGGAAGAATCGAATCGAGTTCGCGGTTGTTCGCGGTATAGCTACTTTACTACATCACCTACATATGGCCACTATAAATAAAAATATGGTGAATCGCCTTCTGGTTGCAATATTTATTACTAGCAACACAGTTCAAAATATCAAGCTTTCTCTTTCACACTTTAATTAACTATCCTACTCTTACCTCAAAGTTCTCATACCGATATCAACCGACTGGATAATACAATGTTCTTGTTACCAATCTATTTTTTTTCATCGAGTTTACAAATTACAAAACAACCTAGTTTGAACATAAAAATCTAATAACATAAACTGCTCCTTTAATTATAACATTATAAATCCGGCATATTTTATTTTTGTTTAAATTTAATATTATCTTTAATAAATAATAAAATGAATGGCTGAGAGAGAGTTTGATGGCTAAGGATACTAAGAGACATATTAAAAGGGTTAAATGTTTTTAAAATATTTTATGTGATTCTTATTGCTTAGTACTGTTTAAGTATAGTGGTAAGATTTAATCGTTACAAAATTAATATTCGACGATTATGTTTATTATTCGAATTAACATACCTGGGTACATCTCTAACAGACAAGACGACGGAAAAGCGCTACAGAGAACCTTAAAACATGTTTTTCTTAAATCAGATTCGCATTTTATCATTGCAGTTCCCATATAATTATTATATGTATAATGTATGATTGAAGTGTTAAAGTCATAGCTCACTAGCTATCCGGCATCCGACCAGCACCACCTAGCATCGAGCGGTCTATTATTCTATATGAATTTTATGAATATACGCTCATTAATCAGCTCGCCTCGCTCTCAAGCTGACTACGCGTGGACGGCAGATGGAATACACGTCGTCAACTCACCGAGGGGGCCGCTCGACTATACTATGCTATACTATGACCATACTACGACGTTAGTCAGGCGACGTCCACTCGTTGACCACGCGACGTTCCCTCTTTGACCACGCGACGTTGACTCGTAAACCATGCGACGCTCACTCGTTGGCTACGCGAGCTTCACTAATTGATTTAGCGATGTTCACAAGTAACAACACGTCGTCCACCCATGGATCACTTGTCGACAACAAGTTGATGCCGAACGACGAGGCGGTGCTGGTCTCCAGTGGGTCTGAAGATTAAGACTACGTTGATTTTATCACTGGCCATTACTTAAATCAATTTCATCAGTTTTAACAGAAAACGTTTTAAATTACTTCCTCCTTAATTTGTATTTAAAAATGTTTTTGAATTGTCAACAGCTAGATACAATTAAATTTTAAATTCCCCTGGATATTCTGTTTACGATTTATCTTTATTATAATTGTTTAGTATTTTCGACTGTTCTTATGTTCTTATAGGGTGTGTGAAAAACTCTTTTATATTTGTGACTATAGATATAATCCATGATATTTTCTGACATCCCTATTAGTCGCAGTTAGCACTAGTAATACCTACTCTGTGTTTTGCTGTCAATTAGTGTCAGCTGTAAACATTTGTGATTTTGTGACGTTTGAGGCCAATTATTTTGTTATGTTATGTTAAAGTTGATTGATAAAATTTGATAGGCAATAAAGAATAAGAAAAAGATCGTGTTTTTGCAGTCGAATAGGATTGAAACAAATTTAGTTTCACAGTGAAATACAACAGTGGTGTAATTACTTCTTGTTTCCGACACAAAGCTCTCTGTGCGTAACGGTATAGTGCTGTCTTACACAATTTAAGGCTTTTAGTCCATATGAATCACGACTTTGAGGAAACATTTGAAAAAAAACTATTTATGGGGACTGTGCCAAATAATCCATCTTAAATAAAGGTTTCATCACATTATTTACTAGTTTTGCTGACGGCAAAATGTGTCCAACGCCAATAACAGCATTTTTTAGTCAGTGGAGGCTATGGATACGTCCGTTTGTGATCACAGCATATATTATTCTTGTTATCGTTTTGGTTCCGTTACTTATAATTCACTCATTGAACAATGGATTTACGAAATCCGACCAAGGTACCCTGGTTGGAGGAGGATTTGTACTGTTGGCCATGCCAATTTCCATATGGCAAATAACCCAACACATAGTTCATTACAATAAGCCTTCTCTTCAGAAGCATATAATTCGGTAAGACACAATTGAATAATTTTGTATTACAAATTTTGATATTAGTTCAGAAGTAACAACAATGGATTTATATTACAGAATATTATGGATGGTGCCAATTTACGCCCTTAATGCTTGGATAGGCTTGGAATTTCCTGAGCAATCCATCTATATGGATTCTTTGAGAGAATGCTATGAGGCCTATGTAATTTACAATTTTATGAAATACCTTCTAAATTATTTAAACGACGGACAAGACTTGGAAGCGCAGCTAGAAACAAAAGCTCAAGTGTTTCATATATTTCCTTTATGTTGTTTAAGCCCATGGGAAATGGGAAGGTAATGTGAATTTAATGACTTTTACATTAAAATTGCACAAGGTAGCACAATTTAATATGATATTTAATATATATGACTTATTATTACAGTTGTTGTTAATTATCAGTTAATTAGTCACAACATTATTTAACAAACATTTCTTTAGATTGAAATAACTCGCTCAATTAACTATTCCACCAGCGTAGATATTGGTTGAATACACAAATCTTTGAGAATATTTCAGTGTGGTTTCAGCTCTGTAATATGTTTTAAACTATCTATTAAAAATTTGTAGCTGACCAAAAGGATAACTGTCAATTCCAAACAAATATGCCATTAGTGTTATCAACATACAATAATAATATATTTACTAAATAAAAATTTCAAATACAAAAAAAATTTAGACATGAACTTTCATCAAGACCAAGGTTGTATTCACTTGACTATAGTTCTATTTGATGGAACAAAATTTCAGTTATATCTATCTATTATATATCTATATTATCTTTTTATCTTTAACAGTAATAATTATGGAATATCTATAGAAATTCCAGTATTCATTTTAATCACAACTCATAACTGTCCCACTACTGAGTTCGGGTCACAACACTGGTCAAGAGCAGATTGGCAGACTTCGCTAGTCTTTTGAGAATATTATGAAGAATTCTCAGGTGTGCCGGTCCCCTCGTGATATTTTCTTTCACTGAAGCAAGCAATAATTAACTTATAATATGCACATAACTTTTTGAAGTTTAGAGGTACAGGTGCACAATTCGAACTCACATTTCCACATTCGGGAAACCAATGTTCGAACTTCTAGGCTATCACTGCTTAATATTACTTAGTAATAATGTTAATATTTTAGAAGCTTATAGAACTCAGTACTTATGGTTCAAAACTTTCAAGCTGAATTAGATGAACTAATTCCTCATATCAAACGGGTTTAAATCTTTACATACTGCTCTAAGACTGTAAGCAGCTTCTTTTCTAGGCTCTGGTTTTTAATTCCAGATGACGAAACTCTTTACGTTAGTCAAATAATAGCTTGTTCTAAACTCCATTTTAACCTGACTACTCCACTGACGCAGGGCTCTATTTGAATAATATCTTGGGGAACCCAAAAATTTAACGGCTTGTTTTTTTAAAATATTTCTTATGATTCATTTTATTGTTATTATAGTATTGATTTATTATACTAATTTTGTTTATAATTAAAAAATAACTGGATGAATCAATACAAATGTCTGTACATATATTTTTATTTTTCAGTGAGTTTGTACACAACTGTAAACATGGAATTCTTCAGTACACATTAGTAAGGCCAGTGACCACAGTAATATCAATGATATGTGATATATGTGGTGTTTATGGTGAGAGCGACTTCAGCCCTAATGTAGCTTTCCCATACATGATAGCCATAAATAACCTTTCTCAGTTTGTGGCTATGTATTGTTTGGTATTATTTTACAAAGCTAATCGAGAAGAATTGAAGCCAATGAAACCTATTGGAAAGTTTCTATGTATAAAAGCGGTTGTCTTCTTTTCATTTTTGTAAGTAATTATATTATTAGACCCTTGTTAGTTTTTTTGTTACCTTCATTGTTGCAATGTCGCAATATTGATAAATATCTTGTTTTACAGCCAAGGCGTTATTATTAATATTTTGGTATATTGCGGAGTTATATCAACAATATTTGATATATCAGACAAGGACAAGATAAAGATTATATCTTCTAAACTTCAGGTAAGACCAAGTCCAAAAACCAACATTAAAACATCTTCAAATGTTTTAAAGACAATTGAATGTTAAAATGGTATTATGTATAATAATATGTTTGTTGTTTCAGGATTTTCTAATTTGTATAGAAATGTTTCTGGCAGCTATAGCGCATCACTACAGTTTCTCATATAAACCATTCATGTCGCCACATGATTCTTCGCCTTCATGTTTAGGCTCCTTCCTAGCCATGTGGGATGTATCGGACGTGAAAAGGGACATATCAGAGCATCTTGGTGTTGTAGGTTTGTATATTTTTGATTAAAAGGTCCTTAATAAAATGTTCTATCCCAATCATGGAATCCCTCAACTAAACATACTTGAAATATAAACTCAATTGGTTTTCAATTGGTGGAATGTTGGTGAGAAATGCTTTATTGTACATTTTTTATTTGTATTACAGACTATTCTAGTTGTAATACCTTCAACACAGTAGTAGTCAAAGATAGGCTTTGGTCTAGAACTTAAAGGAGAGTGAATTCTACCTAGGGACCTAGAGTAAATTCAATTGTTGTCTGTTAAAGCTATAGGTTGATAATTGCAATAGTATTTATATTATGTTGTGTTGTGTTGTGATAACAGTCTTATCAATAATACTTACAGGAAGCTCATTCAGTAGAAGGTTACGTGGTAAATCGATGTACCATATGGCGCGTGGCTACGACGAAAGCTCGAGATTGGTGGGAGGAGAGCCAGCCCCTTCCAGTTCTGCTCCAAATTTGACAACCGAAGTAGAACCTCCCGATGCAGAAGTTCGACCTTCTGTCTATGGATCGTTAGAAAATACCATTACAACGGGGTCATTGGACTCAGACACTGAACCCTTACTGGGCGTCTCTCAAGACTCTAGTAGCAAGCAAAATCCAAAAGTATGAAAGCGGAGTTGTGATACCTATTATGTGATCGAGTTTTACTTTGTTTTAGCTAATATCCGTCTAATATTTAGCTACCGTTGTAGGAATTATTCAAAATGTACTGTTGTGGTAGACATTCGAATTCATGAATATTGTCTTCCTCAACACTTGCTGTGTGACAAGTTATCCCTTCATATGTAGTAATAATCAAAGATGAAGATAAGGAATCTTTATCTTTTTAAGTATTTCGGCATGATGTGTGATATTGTATATTGTTGTGTGGTCATTTGGAATGTCTGAATTGTTGATTAAAGTTATACATTACCTTATACAATGAGAAAAAATTAGATAAGATTTTTAGAAATGTTACAAAATTGCTACTTAAATGATTACCATACAGTTTCTCCATATATATTAATACCTAGTGTTATAATTTAAGATTGTGGGTATTTGTCTAATTTACATACATTCCTACGAGGCAATATCACAGCGGGTAACTTCTATAGATGTTTTACTAGAGCTAGTGTTAATATGATTAAATTCTAAAGTACAAGTGATATTTTGTGTATATACCTATAAAATATTTTATTTCTCCACTATATTGTTATTTATCAATTTATGTATGAGCATTATGAAATGTATTTTCATCAACATAGTAAATTAAAATCATTTCAACTTATGCTTTCTTATAATATTAGGTGTACCTAGCTAATGCTTTATCAGGATAAATTATATTATTTCGACTTTGAAACACGTTACCTAGTCAAATATAGCAGATATATAAATAAAGTTATTTATTAAAACATTTCTTTGAGCATATAAACATTGAGGTTATGTATTCTGTCTCTAATAATATAAGAAAAATCACAAAACAAATATAAAGATATGAAATAGTCTTTATTTTTATATCATTAGGAATAATAAAATTACATTACAAATATATAGCTTTTCATCACAGTTTATTTTAGACATTTCTGTAATGAGCATCTCTTACAAACAATAAGATTATTAGATGGAACATTGAAATACACAAACGGAATGTTATTTTAATAAAATTTAAATACATTGACAAATGTGCAATCTTTGGAATACATTGTAAAATACAACTTGATTAATGCTTAAGATATGTTACGTATAGTAAATACTGACAATTAATTATTATATATAAAATATGTTGATTATGATTAAACCATTTTTGTATCATTCAAATATTTTTCTGATTGCTTTCCTTTATTTCACCTCTACTCTTGCTGAAATTCTCTAGACCACTCAACCCCGCTCTCAGGCTGTTCATTTCAATGTTGTTCCATAATGTTCCCATTATGAGGTAATAAAAACAGAAAGCAGTCATAATTAGTTTAATAACATCACACCAAATTACATTGGGCCAATATTCGACTGACCCCAACAGGAACATAAATATTAGGCCTCCAGACAAAAGAAACAATTTCTTTGCCTTTGTTATGCTTAAAATTGCCTCTTTACACACTTTTATAGCTTGCTCTACAGTTTCATCAATATTATCATCAGTATAATGTTTCTTTTTGTTTTCTTCTAATTTAACAGATTTTATTTTGAGCTCTAATGATACTGCATTATGGTCCGAGTAAGAGAACTGTTGGCCAGGTACTCTGTCTTCTAATGGATTCCCAAAATTAAGAACTTCAGCCTAAAAAATTCAATGTTAATTAAAATTACTTCTCATTTTTATACAGCAGTAAAATATTATAACAATAATGTAAAATAAAAAAAAATTATTAATTTTATTCATCAAAAGTATATTTTTCAGTTCAGGCTTTAAAACTATGCATTTCTCAAACTTTATTCTTAAATTTTTTTATGGTAAGAGCTAATACTGAAATTTACTACAAAAATATAGTACTACCGATTTCACTACTCATAACTTGCTGGCTTCTGATCATTCATCAATGATCAACTCATTTAGCCTACTTAAAATATTATTGGTAATTGGATGGTTGATTGCCAGCAACAATACTTATCTAATGCCTTTGCCTTTCAGGCATAATAAGCCATAGTCTCAATTGTTGACATTAATCTATCTTACAAACGTTAAAAATTTTTTGACACCATCCATTACGAGCTAGACATTTTCAATTACAAAGAAAGACTCAAGCCAGCAATAGACTCAGTCAGAAACAAGATATCAAATGAGCTTACCTCGTATTTAGGATTAACATGGAACAGAATATGATCTATTCTTTTCCCTTCTGGACATGATTTTGCTAGCTTTGGATCTGAGTAACTATTATTAATTGAATCACAGGTCCCTGTAGGCTTTGGTATAACTGGATTATTAAGTACAGAATCCAAGCTGTAAGGGTCTACCAATGATGGCAACTGGGTAATTAACCTGCAAAAAATGTTTACATTAAAATAGTGCTCCATATTTGTTTTTTATGAGTTAAGGGTAGCAAACAAAACTGCAGTGCCAGTCTCCCTTCTTTGTTTCCACAAATACACCAAATAAATCAAATATAATAAGATTTACATATACATATAAAATTTACTTTTATATATGTAATTTTGGGAATAGAGGGTAATTTTTTATTATTGTTATATCAATAATTGCTATAGATTCAATCTGAGAGACCAATGCTTGCAGAAATATTTAAAATCTATTTTACATTGGATTGCAATTGAAAACAATTTCATAGCTTTCTCTTCAAAATTACACTAAATATGAGATTGGTCTTGTTTTAACTATAATGTTATAAATAAAGTAGAAATTATACTTGAAAGATAAGTCTCCTGGTGCAGTATTTAAATCTCCTGCAAGGATGGAGATATCTGCAGGTGATGTAGTTAAGTTAATCAATTCTGCTGTAGAGTATGCTTGTAATACTCTATGTGCCAAATATATGTCATCCACATTGTATTCTGCGTGCAACTATAAAAAAAAGTATTGATTAACTAAATATTGTTTATTATATACAAGAATCACATTGAATCATAAATTTTTGTCACATCCACCAATAATGTGAGTGATGTGAGTATTATGCTATATTATACTTGTATTGATGGCAGTAATTACATATATAAAAAAAGTATAGCTGCATGAGACATAGGATTATCTTTTCCCACAACCATTGACATTATTCTGGTTCATACCAGACAAGTATAAACCAATTCTATATTTGTAATAAAAATTGGTTTTTAAATTGTATAATGCATTATCTGTCATCCTCTCTTTAATATTATTAAAAACTTTTTAACAAACAAGAGGCTATTATTTAGTTTAGCTCCCTATTTTCTTTGTTGTTCATCAATGTATCATCAATATTTTTGGGGATCAGAAGGGTAAATTTACTGTTGCGGTTTAAATATTGTCATTCAGAATTTTATATTAACAAACTTACATGTGTGCAATATATATTAATAAGTTTTTCCTTATACTTTATGCGACACAGGCCAATTCCTTTGCCTCCAAACCAGTCTCCATGTTGGATTTTATGTATATAGCCATTGAGGGGCCACTGATGAAAGAATACATCTTGTATCAACCATTTGGAAAATACACATAATCCTGAACCGTGGACACCACTAAAATATGAAAACATTATTAAGCTTACAATATAAAACATCTAATATAGTGAAACTGTAGTAGAAAAATATGTGATAGTAATTTGTTTTATTCTTAGGCATCTCGGATCATGGTTGAATGTAATGTACATCCTATCTTAATTTATATATATTTTTTTATTTACCTATAAAAATAATGGGAATATGGAAGGACATCTTGTAAAATCTCTTTAATGTATAAGTAATCTTTTTCACTCCAGACCTCTTGAAGACACACAATTGTATGTGAACTTTTGGCTAAGTAACTGGCAATAGCCTTTATTCGCTCCTGACGATTTTTAGATACTACTGGAATACCCCTAAAAATAAGTTTTCGTTATCAATAAATAAATAGCACGGCAGATCAAGTTTTCAGACGTTTGGAATATTACTTACCAGCAGTTTAATGTGAAAACGTTTACACTGATGTCTCCCATAACGACCTTTCCTACCACATTATTAAATGAGTTAAACGACGAACATATAAAGCAACAAGTCTTTTGAACAAGCCGTAAACTTCTGTTATATATGAATTGCCTAGATTTAAATCATTGAAGTTTGACGTGTTAACTATATGGATGGTACGTCATTCGTCATAAGTCGTATAGTGTTTTGATTGACGAGTCTCGTGCGTTACAATGGCATTGACAATATTGACATCTATTTGGTGCATGTCATATGCATGTCATATTTTAGATTTTTTATGATCTTACAAGATGTTGCCCGCAGCTTTACCTTCTTGCAAAAATAGTACATCAATAAAAAGATTGTCGATACCCTTCTGTCATTGATTGCTAGGCAACGCTTTGTTATTAAACACTTCATTTTATTTTTTGGGGTGAATAGCAGTCTAAGGTACCAACACCAAAATCATTCCTTGTGGACGCTCCGTTATAATATTAGTATAGATGCACTACCTAGTCTGTGATCCTATATTAATATTTAGAATACTTATATCGCCAGTTACCATCATGAGGGATTGTAGACAAGTATTAAATAAAAAAAGCTCGCCTGATTGTAAATGGATACCGTTTGCCCATGGACACCAGTAACACTGAAGGCCACACAATCACAGGTCAATGTGAAATCCGAAGATTTGCATTATTACTGGCACTGCCATCGGATTGTGTAAAAATGTTGGTAGCTTTACCAAGGGGTGGGCGGGAATTCGCGATAAAACTAAGGGGGATAGTGACTTACAAGAGGTAGGGGTAGTAACATGTCTGTGACCAACACCGAGTGGGACTAATTCCTAAAAATGACTTATACTTACTATCAGAACTATCCTACACTAAGCGGCGGCCTTAACCATTGCGAAATTCTGAGCGGCAGGTCTTTGTGAGGCCAATTGTTTTACGTGAAGTATGTGAAGCGAAAGGGGGTCTGGTTGTCTGGTTTAAGTATTTGTCATGTTTGACGTAAACAACGGACGATTGGCCCGTTCGCCACCCTCTAATGTCGCCGCTACCTACACAAATAATCCTAACGTCAACAGTCTTCTTAGTAACGAATTATAACAAACTGATATTCTTATTAACACCTAATAGATATTCAACAGTCCCCCCTATTTGAAGTTTATGACAGGTGTCCATGGGCGGCAAGGAACCATCCTTGGCACTGTAAGCTCGTTTGATTTCATAAAAAAAGTGTAGATTACACAATATTTAGTTACAAAGTATGTTTCCGTACAGATTACACTTACAACCACAGGTCCAAGTCATTTATACGAAATAATTTAACATTATTATTTCATCGTACGCATGTCTCTAGCCATTAAGAAGATCTTCTGGCGTAAACAAAACTCATAAAGATTGGTCAATAAAAGTACTCGTCGACACTAATCAAACGAGCTCAAACTCGTTGGGGAGGTGTCGTATTGTTCTATTCCAATGGCCACCTTCCACCTACATCATTAGATCAGTTCGACGGTTCAAAATTATTGTATTGTCATCGGAAATGAATTAGTATGTAAAATTTATACAAGATTGGATATTAAGAAATACTTTAAATATCGATTACTAAAATCCGCCTATTTATACTTACATATAACCAGACAGAATGAGTTGAATAAGTATGTAAAAAGTTTTTGTTTGCATTTACGTAACTTATAAATAATTGAATTTATGATTCAGTAAAGGTTGTCAGTTGTAAGTAATCTACTACCTGTCTATTGTCGCTGAGTAAGGTATTACATATTATATTACCAGATCTAGCTCTTAAACGGGTACGGCTACAATCGATCAAATTAGGTCTCAGTGGCTTTTGGGATCTGAGTCTCTTGCCGGTTCAACAAATAATAATAATAGTAAGGTATTACATAAAACAGTAATAAACATTGTTTTTATACGACGATCGTTGCTAGGTTGTGGATCGTATCACTATCGCGCTCCTTAAAGTAGCCGTTGATAATCATGTCCGTAAGCTGCAAAGACCGATAATGAAACAACAAAATTGATGTATTTTCAACAAAATTTATTCAAGTTGGATCTTGTCAATGACACAGATATTAACACCAGCCTCACTTCTACTAGGTAGCCCCGATAATTTAAGTGCAGCAATTTTACATTTTAATGTATTTTTATCTTTTCTGACATTGCGTCCTGTTTGTAAAGTTTTTGGCGCTCTTACTTTTGGATCCGTTCTTTCGTGCACATTTAATATATGTTTTTGTAGACTGGACTGAAATATTGAAAACCAACATTATAACATTTAATAATCGCACATTAAAATCATCTAAATGTAGTAAAAAAAAAATATATAACTTATCGTAGAAGACCTAATACTACCAATAGTCTTATGTCTATAACTAAAGTTGGGATTAATATTATAATGGAGGTCAGCCATAAATGTGACTCTTCTTAAAAACTACAATACGATGCTATGTAAATACAGAAAATATATACCTTTGAACATAGCTGAGCCTTACAGATTGAACAGTCATAAGTAAATTTCTCGTGTTTTATAATAATGTGCTGTCTCAAGTTACTATTTCTTGAATATCGCCTGTAATATAATTATATTTACATTAAGTAATATTCTATTAAGTTCATATTATTATTATCTTACACATTGTTCAAGAACAACATTTAAAGTACAATTGTATATTGCCAATAAAGTAAAAATTCCTATATATCCACTTGCCTTTCACAATTATCAAATGGACATTGAAATGTTCTAATAATATTTTGTGTATGAGTCTTGAGGTGGCGTAATATGTGACTTTTCTTTTTGAAACTTTTTCCACAATCATCGCAAATGAATTCTGTAAACCAAATGAAATCCGTTTTAAGACTAATCAATATTTTAAAACCCATTTTATAACACATTTTGCATATTGATACCGGACAGCATAAATGCTGTAACCATGTAAATAAGATCTTAAAGGTTACAACGTTTACGCTTGGAGATATAAAAATAAAATTAAGGAATTCTAAGTAAACAATTGCCTGTAATAATTTAACAGTTATGTTAACGTAGAATCAAATATTTGTAAAATGACGCAAAATAAGATAAAAAAAATATTTACTGTATCAACATAATTATGTTACATCTATTATTATGTTCGATACATTTTTGTTTAACAAGTAACCAAGTCTCTTTTAACTTTAAGGCATCTATTTCTTATATTTACCTAAAGAATAATTTTAATGTTGTTTTTATGTTATGGATAAGTTTCATTACTTCTATAAATCAATATATAGTGTAAAATAGAGTCGCTTTCTCTGTTCCTATAGCCCTATGTATGCTTTGATCTTTAAAACTACGCAACGGATCTTAATGCGTTTTTTTTAAATAGATAGAGTGATTAAAAAGGAAGGTTCTTATGTATTATAACATCCATTAAATAGTGGAGGAATACTGTTATTTTTGAGGTTTCTAATGTCATGTAAATAATTACATATTTTCCGCTTACATTACAAACGCAGGCTGAACCCTATAAGA
>DWPA01001261.1:0-19331 GCA_018251375.1 Calpodes ethlius | reverse complement strand
AAGAATATTCATCTATGATAAAATCTTTTATTTAATTTTCCATTACTATAACCTTTTTCCAGTATTAATCTTAAGATTCTCAATATATTTTTCCACATTATCTTTACGCAAGAGAGAAACTTGAACATGAGCTCTCCATAGTTAAAGTAATAGATTTTTCTCGTCAATTATAAAATACATATAATCATTATAATAACTCTTCTATTTTGGAAAACCACTTCCATATTTGAATCTGTGTGCATTAGCAAAATAATAACAGTTTAAAATAAACTTACGATTACGAACTGCGCATCACTATTAACAACGAAGTAAGGAAATTAATCGTTTCAACTAATTTGATTTTTTTTACAAATATTCATTTTCTTATAAACTTTGAAAATCTTTGTAACTAATCACGACCACTTGTCGCCTACTCTACATGTACATTACAAAATACTATTAGACCAACCAACTGCACTGTCATACGTGACGTCATTGGAAAATTTATACTATTATTATAATAAAAAAGGTACCTAATGTTTGTATCTAGTAGTTAACATTCGAAGCCACTCATTCGATTTTTAAAATTGTTTCACCAGTAAAATGCTACGTTATTACGTACTACGGAGTGACATTTTTCAATCTTAATTGCACATGTGTTGTCTGGATAGACTGCTAGTTGTGCATAATTATACTGATAGCAAAACATACAAGTAATTTTATTTATTATTTTTGTAATTGTAACGGCATTCTCTTTAAACGTTATATTTATGTATTTAATTATAATAAAACCATCACAAATTAAATAATACTTTTACGATTAGCAGTTTATGTATTGTTATACCTATTTATGACAACATTAGCATTGTTCTTTGGGCAGTTTTATAAATAATTGTAAACATGTTAATGAACGATAACATCATAAGAGAGTGATGCACGCCTTACTGCTTACTGGGCTATCACTGCTTCTTAATATCTTTATTATAATCTTTTTCACCTCATTTTGTTGTTTTAAGATCGGTGATCAGTCTTATACGTGTTAAACACTGATTTGTAATTACAACTGCAGAAAAGCGTTCTTAAATGTTTGTGTTGAATCTAGAATGTTCTATAATATCCTTGCTGATTTTAACAGAGTTATTTCTGTATTATTAAAAATTACCCATAGTAGTTATAAATTATGCAATATTCACATGAACGATGTCCATACGACACTTGTAAAAATGGACACACACACATAAAAGTTTATTTGGCTTCTATAAACGTAACAAAATCTTCCCAATCTCGATCTGAGCATTTCAATTTAATTTTCAATTTAGATAGATATTGTATGTATTACATCAATAAACATGGAGGGCAATACGACTAGTATTTGTTATTTTCATTTCTCATAACCACACGGATCCCCTTACATTGGGTAGTTATAATTAATGGTAATGTAGATATATCGTTATCTGAAACACTCTTCCTGTGTATCTGGTTAGCATTATAGTTTATAACATTAATAGTTATCTGGTAAAGAATGTATAAAACATTAAGACGGGTCGCTATTAATATCTTGGTATAATTACATTGTGAGGGATAACTTCATTATACAAGTTATAAAATGTTATTTAACGAAGAAGATATCAGGAACGATCTGAGCGGCACGAATTAGGGGAGGCTTATGTTGAGCAGTGGATCTTCAAAAGCTGATAGATAAATAGACAGATAGATAGAAAGGAATATCTCTCGCCAGGGGAGCGGTTGAGTTCCGACTGACTTGCGTTCGGATCTTGTACATATACATTATACATACATATACATAATACGTTGTTGAAAACATATCGATATCGCAACAGGTACATCAGCGATTTAATAACCTCATTTAACTGCAGATTTCGTAATATCGTTTAAAATCAATACCCCGATCGAATAGCAGATTAGGACTTTTGCTGACTCTAGCACCGGAGTGCGTTTATCCAAATAACTGTAAACATCTAATAAAGATTGCGTGTCACAATATCGATTCTCTAAAAACGTGTTAATAAAGAATATATAATATATCAGAATGAAAATGTCTCATTTTTATTCTTCACTACATTCTTCAGAGTTGCTCTAATATGTTCCAAATAATAATGTAATGTATTTTTCTCCTGTCGACAGTTCTCCGTGTTCCTGCTGATCATCTTCGTGGCGGAGTTGGCGGTTGGCATCGCGGGCTACGTGAAGCACGACGCCCTGGAGACCTCTATCGAGCGGGCGCTCAACGAGAGCCTCGCCCAGTACAAGAACGACCCCAACATTCAGAAGAACTACGACATCATCCAAACTGACGTGAGTCACAAGCGCATGCACACAAACAAATAAACACACATGATCAGTATTGTCACAAACTCACGTAATGAATGTCCCCGAGAATTAAATTTTTGTGGGAGCGAAATGAAAGCTTACTAAATTTTATCTTTAAAAACCAAAAAATTAAGGTAATCTACACTTTTGCATATAAATTTATCTCCATAAAATTACATTTACGTATTTAAATGTGCAAAAAAATTTACCTAAAACTACAGTTACACTCGGATTTTATGTCTAGTATTGGGTGTGAAAAATAATAACAGTATTGAGATATTTTTATAGTTATAGATGACGGATCTTCAAAGGCTGAAATATAAATAGAAATATAGATAAATAGATGACGGATTACCCATACTAGGGCAGCTTACAATACTGACCTGAATCGCATGCCGGCTTACTGGGTTGTCGTAAAAGGCCAAAGAAGCCGGCGCGCTAATTGGTACGGCTTCACAAAAGTATTAAAAAGGCAATATTTTTTTTACTCTATTCCATCAGCCTTTGAAGGTCCACTGCTGGACATAGGCTTCTACTAATTTTCTCCACTCAGACCAGTCTAGAGCCTTCTGAATTCAGCAGATGCCGGCTGTCTTTTTCAGGTCGGCAGTAAAATCGTTGTTGTTCTTAAACAATTAATATTACTTGTATCATCCTTCCATGGTTAGTCTGCCTGAATAACTACCATCCACTTGCTTGAGTCAGCCGCCAAACTTCTTGTCCCTTGGGTTCGTGAAGGCTCGAGACGGGCTCTCACTCTTCCCTCATTCTTATTTTATCTTCTTTCTTGCTGACAACGCACCGATGATACCTTTAGCGTTGCTGATCTTCATAAGCGGTAGTAGCCACTTACTATCACGTAGATTATAAGTTAACTTCTGGGCTACATACAAAAAAAAATAAAAAAAGTATGGTTTTAGGCTCTATCAATAGGTTTGGTTGGCAATGAAAGACAATTGAAGATCAAGCGGTCGTATTGATGGATTTGACACACATCAGTGTTAATTTGAATCTGTAGGATTACTTTAATACGTCGAAGGTCAGGCAAGCAATTAACTTAACACGATGCAAGTTTACCGTCACAATGAAACTGGATCGTACCAAGTCAAGCAACAACTCTTTACATAAATTTCAGTACTCACTGCAACATTATGTTAATGACGCGTTAGTCTTATAATAATTTTTCTCCACGAACGGAACAAGGGCGATACGGTCGTGGTTTATCTAAACGCGTAACGAGAAACGTCAACAAACAATAACAAGAACGAATTCGCTGTAACCAGTTGGTTGCTTACGATATGAGCATAAAAGGTTGCCTTGTACACTTGCCTATGTGGTCTGACCGTATCGTATTCGTCGTTAATCTGTGGCTCTAGGGCTGTCAATCATGCTGTGTTGTATAGTATCGTAGTATAGTACTCTTTGTTATCGTTAGATCGCAATCGATAAACCATGTCGGAAGGCCTGCGGGAAGTATAAAAACTTCGACATATGAGTTGGCCCTTAACCCCTCCAATAATTCCTACGAGAATAGCGTGGCGGAGTATATTTTGAGCTGGGCGGACAATATATCTTTTAAGTTTGGTTGAAGCCAATATGTACGTTTCACTGCTTTTTATATTAAATGTGACTAGTACGTACCCACAACGCAATATAGGTAATTTCGTAAAAAGGTTAATTTATTTTATTCTGTATATTATGTGTATAAACGGTAAAATAATAATGATTAAACATAAATGTGTATGCGTAAAATAAAATTTTGAAGAAAAACCACTAACCCTAAGCGTGACGTGTTTTGATAGATGACCCGGCAACTGAGTAGGTATTGATCATATATAAAGGTCGAAAGGAAACACGATTTCCTATCACCAAGAAGACATAACCACTGATGTGCGACTTTTTGTGACGTTACTTATAAAACTATGCATATAACAGTGATACAACATACATAAGTGTATTTGTACGAGCGTTTATTTATCTCTGTTGGTAGCTCGATTGTAACATGCATCAGAACGTCGCAGCAATTGATCTTGAATGACGATAACAGAGGACGCATTCAAGGCCGTCACAGTTCTAGATCAGTTTAACTATTTCACGCGTCACGTTACGCCTCGGTGAACTTGTTGGTAATAAATATAACCTCTTTAATAAATTTGTCACAAAACATGCAAAAGGGTCGTAATCCAGTCATACCAGTATATACGAACAGGGGATAATATGCACTCCATTGGATAAGCAACGAGGGTTCAGGGACGTTCTCTCCTTCGAACTGTCGCGCTTTTCTGTATTAGGCATAAATGAAACGTGCTTGTAGTGTAGCATAGGTAATTTCAGAATAAAGGCTATTTTTTTTCATGAATTTCTGGTCATTTTCTGAAGGATAATTACATTTTTTATTAACAACCGGCAACCCTACTAGGCTCTGTCCACCCAATTTAATCCTGACGAAACTCATGTCAGGGCATTACCCGCCCGATTACCTTCCTTTTAAAATGGACCGTAAAATGCTTCAAACGCTGTGTCGGAAGCCGATGAAAATACAAGTTCCCGCTTCGATCGTTTGCTGGCTGTTACTATAAAAACAATATGACTTTAAAGGCATATAAACGTCGTCGACTTTCGTTGGATTTTTAGTTCCATTCATTATTAATTACTATCACCGCAATAGCTCCAAAAACACTGCGCAATCTAGAGCCGATAAATTAAGCTATAAATATGTCAGATATCAATTAATTCATACCTTATATAAGTTTAATATAATTATAGATATTTACGTAGTACCGATAACCGCAACATGGCGGAGTAATAATATTTTCAAAATACAATTACACATATTTTACATACTTTTATAACACACGGTGACATCATCTTATCGTTTCTATATATTAAGGGCTTGATATTTATTTAAAGATGCACGTTGGCGATAAAGTAAAATTATCAGCAATATGAAGTGTTCTGTGAACTTTAACTCTGTTCAAACAGTTGCAATGCTGCGGTGTGTACAGTCCTAAGGACTGGGAGAATAACAATACACCCATCCCGGCGACTTGCTGCGCTGGCCACGAACTGACCGCCGCGGTGCCCACCTGCAACGAGAACTCGCCCGGCTTCCACGGCGTCGGCTGTCTCGACAAGATCAAGGAGCACCTCAGGGAAATCGCGCTGGGCTTGGGCGGAGTGGGACTCGGCATCGCTTTCGTGCAGGTATGTTAATAACCTTGATAGGCGACACGGCTATATTAGCGATGCATCTGTTATTCAATGCACGACCAACAAGAAGCTATATCACTCGTAAATGTGTTTATGTAAAATACCTTGTATAGAATAAATTAACTACGACCTTATATATCTATTTTCGTCGATTATTTCTGTAGTAACATTAGTAAATAATGAGTTGCCTGGAGTATATTGTATTGCTGGAGTTGGTGGTGCAATAAATATAAGTTACAGTTCGGTTAGACCGCGAGCGATATCAAATTCACGCGAATAACACGAGCAAACAAATTGTGAAACTACACTTAATAATATTATAGTGTACTACGGTAATCCTTATAATTACAAATTATGAGATTACGCAATGGAATATAAAGAAACTATCGATTGTCCGTTTTCTCATTTTTGGCTTTGGTTTAAGAAACTAGAAACCATTTGATACATTCCATCTATTTCACTGTATGTCCTCATAGTATTGTTTGTGAATACAGTGGTTAGTATATTTTGTGTCCGACACGCTGTTTAACCCAAAACCGGCACATTTGTAATTATTCCACCATAGTGGACTATATGCACGAGTTCATAATCTCATCGTGAGTGGAAGCCCGGTCATGAAACAATTATGGTTTGCGATGATAGGGATATCCAACAACCGTGTTTTAGATAACAAACATGTTAATTGTTAACAAATGAATTGTCATCTCACTGATTCACGGTGCATTTTCCTTTATTCTTTAGTCATAAATTAAATGTACATTTGTACCTTAAACTGATAAATATATTTGTCTGGTTGTTTTCAGCTGATCGGAGTGATCTTCGCCTGTTGCCTCGCGCGGTCCATCCGCAACCAGTACGAGACGGTTTAATTTGAGGACGGCACCGCAAAGAAACGCATTGCAAAATTGATATTCGCCAACGCACCTACGAATCTCAGTATAAACTGAAACCAAAGTTTTTTAACTCAATTCCATTTACCACTGTAGAAAATCGAGTTTAGACGACATCCAATATTCCTATAATACTGTAGCAATGCGTGCGGCTCGATCCGTTGTTTCTGCACAATTTATTCATGTCTAAAGTATACACTAGAACCTTCACAAATTACCTGCAAATATTTTAATTAATATTTAAGTCTTAAATGTAATATTCCAGAACGTTTCATATTATGTTGTTTTAGGATATTTTTTTACGTTTAAATGATGTATATTTTATTTTTGTACAATAATTTAGTGACCTTTTTAGGTGCTACGAAGAAATCTTTTAACAATGATGTAATTTTCGAATAATTTCCTATAATTTATTTTATGTAGTAAATATTTTTTATAAACTGAAACACATCAGCCTTCGCAGGCACAAAGCACTGGTGATCTGATCTTATTGCAGTTATGTGTGCTCACGGTAGAGAAGACTGATTTTTCGAATAACTATTCTGAATGCCAAACTCAACTGATTCACATTGTCACTTTTCGATTTGTAGATGTGTTTAATTATATTTATAGTATTAGTCGTAGATGTGATATTGTCATCTTATCTTAATCTTAACGTGATGCAACCTGATAAAAGATTTTTACAAGCATTACCATCATCAAAGGAACATGATTCATGAACTCGTTGCATCGCGAGATCAAAATATTAACCATTTTTCTCTATGAATGTCTATTTATTTATAATAAAGTATGAATACGCAGCGATGTTTCATTCCGAGCGGCGGGTCCAATAAAACAGCACGTAAGTGTTCTAGTTACACACATTTTATTTTCCTATTTTATACCATGATATAAATTTTAACAAAGGATGATTATTATTAGGGGTCAGAGTTTATGAACATCGAGTTAAGAGGAACATCAGTCGCGTTGAATACAGCTGTTGTTTCGCAAGCAACACATTTCGAGTCTTAGTACAAAATAATTAAAAATCACAATGACAAAATATATCCCAGTCACGAATACGACTCCAGTATTCACATCTCTATTGTATGTCGCAAGCATTTGAATTTCACAGCACCAGTTTCACTAACAGACCACCATATACTCGGTGTTAACGGCATCGCCATTCATATACGCGCGACATACATATTGCTAAAAATTAATTACAACACTAAGTTACTATACTTTAAAACTAGGGTTAAGACATACATTATACATTACCTAGACAATAAAATAACTTACGTCTAATAACTGTTTACAATCTAAACGGAATACTTTAGAAAGGTGAAGTTCATTCGGAGCAGGGGCGCGGGGCCGGTCCTTTGGCACGTACTGCGAAGTCGCCGCCGGTCAAACATGCATTCACAATTAATTCAAACACTGTGTTGCGTGGAAAATCTTCCAACTCTTACTACAAAATCTCTCCCAACTCCATTGTGAACATACTGGCTGGCGGGTTATCGAAAATTAAAAAAATACTGATACTTATTAAATTAACGAACCAATGGGCTGGTAATATTAAATTAAAATTAACCATTTACTTGGATGGCAATTAAATGAATCATTATGATTAATTCAACCATAGTTTACAGGTAGGTACAGTATGATTCAATTCCAACAGTCATATTTTTTCATGGAATTAGGAGAAGTTTTCATTAGTAAGAATTGAAGAAATACCATGAAGTTGCGCTTTGATATGTTCATTTAGTAAAAACATGTTAAATCAATCAATTTACAGTTTGATTTTAACAAAACACTGTTGTACAAAAGATAATCTTTGAAGTTCTGCTTACAAAATGTACATGCATTCAACTTACACTGACATTGAGTCTACATCTTCACAATACATTGATGAATACGAAACAAATAAGTTTGCCTTTAAAAGCAAAAACAAAATCCATTAAAAAATGTTTTTTTAAATAATTTAACTATCTAAGTCTAAATCAAAATGGACCAAATATAAAATCCTATCTAATCTGTTTCCTGTCACTGAAATTAAAATTAAAATAATTTGAGCGTTTCCAAACATTTTTCGATATAGTATCAACAGTTTTTTGCAAGTAATAAAATTGGCATAATTTAAATTACAACTATTATGAGACAAACCTTTGAATGTATCTGACTTATCAAGTACAAGCGTGAATGCTAAGGTTTAGTAAAGTTTACTATTGTTATATCCTAATTTGCAAAACTATGCATGATATTATCACTTACAGTAAAAGTACACATTAATGAAATCAGATGATAGATCTAGTCATGTAAACTTATCAACTGAATTTTACTTACAAAAACACAATGTCTGTAAATTTCACGTCAATAAAATTACTGAGTCAAAAAGGTCCTCTTCGACGTGACCAGATAACAATTATTGTAATTAAATAATCACAAGTTCCAGAACCATTATATCAAAATTTCATGACATTTAAAAGCTGCATCTACCACAGCAGTGGTTCACGCACGATTTATTTATGAAGCTTGCCAAGTATATTACCAGGAATAAACATTAAGATGAGTAAAATCTGACTAGATCAATGAACTTCTACTTCAAAATTTTGATGGCATGAAACACAACCGGTCGATTTATTAATTCTCGTTATCTTGTTATTATATAAATTGATTTATTATCAAAGTGTTGAATGTCAAAATGTTTGAATTGTTTGTATAAGTACAGTGAAGGTTGACACTGAGTGGCGGAAATTAAACCACATTTCGCAGCTAACGCCATTTATTTTGAACGTGTTCGCGCGTGATAAGTTCAAGACAAATACTTAAATGTACAATTTCAATGGATGTACGAGATCAATGCGTATTTGTCAAAAAAATATTTCACTGGTCAAGCCGGACGATACACAATTATTAATACATTCCAATTTTACTGTATAACATAGAGCTAGATAGATGAATAGGAGAATCCATCGATTTACAACTAAATACCACATTGTATTACAAAATAAAGTCGTAATTTGTCATAAGCATGTTTAAACCACATTAATTGCAGCTAATGAGAGGCCTTACAAAGTGCTAATTTGACGACATACCCGTCCCTCGCTAGAATTGACCGGCAGTGGGATTAGGAACTAATACACAAAGTCCTAACGCGAACTTTGAAGATGGTACAGGAATCGTACCATTGTTGGAGAAGCAACGTATGGAGAGTAGCCAGCGGCGTACGAATATGTCGTCAACGGTGCATACGAGTATTCGGATGATATTGTAAGCCTACATTAAACGTAAACAGGATGGATTTGTAACAGAATGGTATTGAGTATGATACTTGTTCCGTGGCAGCGGGCTGAGGCAGAGGAATCATGTCGCGTAGCGCTTGGTCCAGAGACGCGCTATGCGATCGTGCTCTTCCCTGTTCTGGAGGTATTGGGTTGCAATGCTGCCCACTAGTGGATCCGCTGGAAATACATTCAATTTATTAGCCACGGCACATAGGTACATGTATACGATATGTCTGCTTAATGAATTTTGTACATAGGGCGAAGAGACATAGTATAATATTACGTTAAAATATTGCTTTTAATTTCGATTAGGCAAGCCTTAAACATCTGTTAATAAAAGATATACATATATCTTAATCGTTACAAAGAACAATAAGATGTTTTATTGTCTTCTCCTCGCATTACCACCTCACTGAGGGATGAGCTTCTATCTTAATAAGATATTCTTACTATGATATGGCATCAAAATTAATCTTTGAAAGCCCATAACATACAAGCAGTTCTTTCATCACTCACAAGTGTGTTTACATTGAAAACTGTAATAACGTGAGCTGTTAATTGATTTTATTTATAAGCTGTATAAACAATTTTGGTTGGAAGAAACTCTAAACAAAAGATTTTCGACGTGATTGATATCGATTTCCCAGGTCAACATAAACATAAATTAAATTCGATGGTCGACAAGGTCTAAAAACTGGCCCTTTAATAATTAACACAAATTTTGATATAAGCAATGATATCATATTTCAGAAAGTACCATTGTCGTACTTTAACTCAAAAAATTCATAAGATAAAACCTCTGCAAGAGGAAAGAAACTAAAACACTTCAAAAATCCTTGTTTTTGAAGTAATTTAGGTGTGAGCGTCCAATAAATCAGGTCATTTTGGAATAAGGGGTTTCTTGCCCAAAATAGTTTGGAAATACATTTTCTAGACCGTGGTGTTTACTACAACAGGAATTCTGTCTTCCAGTTAATAAATGATTGATCAGTTCCTTTTTAAATGACAAAGCAATGGGTGCTCTAACTCAAAAACAGTACTAAATTGTTGCCATAAATATCTTACCTGGATTGCAATCAGTCAGCAGCGAGCATATTGACAGCAGTACCTTGGATATTGTTAGGGCGGGGGACCAATTGTCCTTGAGTATATCTAAGCATATTACGCCCTGGCTGTTGATATTACAGTGGTATATTCTAGTACGGAATGTCACCTGAAACACATTCAACATTTTTAAGACAAATAATATATTGAGGAGTTTGATAGCAAGACCCTAACATGGATTTATTCAGATAATTAAACAGTATAAATCGTATAAAGTCATTTACACGAATTGGGGTAGGTATTACAGAATAAAATTAATGTTCAAAAATAATTATATCATAATGCTGATCTATAATACAATGTCCATATTAAAATACACCAACAGTTTCACATAACACTGGAACTTAAGTTTTAATCCTAAAAATGGCTCTAATTTTCAAAAGTTATATGCATGTTACAAATTAATTGTTGCTTGCTTCCATAAACGGATAGATTTCAAGAAAATCTGCACTTCTAACAGTTCTCCACAATGTTCTCAAGAGGTGTGTGAAGTCTGGCAATGTGGACTTGGGCAGCATGGTGAATTATGACCTGTACCCCTCATATTGCGAGAGGAGATTCGGTAACAGAAGTGGATAAAAATACCAATGTGCCAAACTTTATTGAAGTATAACAATGACTTCACAATGTAAACTTCATATTGTGTGCTGTAACCGTGTATCTATATGACATATACACAATAGTATACATTGTATATTATTATTATTTTCATTGAATACTAACGCAACATCATATTTTCAAGCGAAAGTTGAATGATCATGTATGTACTCTTTGAAATAAAAGTGCAATTAATTGTTTTTTGCACAATTAATTCTGATGGATTTTAGTATTTGCTGTTGCATCAACAGTTTATCAAATCTACCATATATAAATAACTATACAAAATTATTAAGGACCATTGATCTTAAACAAACATAATATATGGTTGTAAAATTTCAATTTTCAATTTATGTAATTGTGATGTCAGTTGATGAAAATGCTATAAATTAAAATATTGGCAATAATAATAATATAAAACATAAATGTGTTAACAAATCCCTCAGTTAACAATTGTTTGTGCTCATTTTTGAGTATTGTAATTTTTAAGTTGTAAAAACTCAGGTAAGTTAAACCTTAGTATTTTCCAAATTAATAAATTATAATCCATGCTTGAGTGCATAATATTCCACATTTGGAAGAAAGGGTTTTCTCCCTGTCAATTTATATATATATGTATATATACTTACAAAAAAATAAATACTTGTTTTGTTAATATTTAACTTAATTGTAGCTATTTCCATAAATAACCCAAAAACCCTATGAGGTTTGTTTTCTACTTAGGATAATATGATGGAATGATACATGCATAGTGCTTCAAACTTGGCATATATACTATACAACATGGTGTCATATTTCAGGAATCTATATTTTGATCCAATACACAAAAATGCCACATTGTAATCACATTTAATACCATGACAATATTGAGGGGATACATCCATCCATTGTATAACTAAGTTGCAGTTGTTTTTTGAAATAACAAACTCATCCATCTTTTGTCACCTACTTCAAATTAACTCAGCAAAATAGCTGACTTAACCACTTTGCCATTGGATTACAAATTGCACATGTATCAATAATGATATGACTCATATTATTTTTATTAAAAAAATATTGCTACGGTAACAAATCACATGAATAATATGCTCTTTGTGGTACTGTCACATGAGAAATAAAACTAAGTTCCACTTTTGTAACTGCATGTGGTAAAGAGTTAATGATTGTAATCACATACTCATACATACATATCTATGGGTACATTAAGAAAAAAAAGACATTTGGATTAAATTAATCAAACGCCTACCTTAGGTGGTTTGAAGGGGTACTCTGGAGAGAAATGTATATCCAGGAAGAATACGCCACCCTCATAAACTGAACCAGGTGGACCTAGGATAGTCGAGACCCATTCATACAAGTTGTCTCCCTTGGGGCCCGCGCTGCAATTTGGTGGTGGGTCCAATGTGATTTCAGCTAACTCCTTCTGAATTCTCTTTGCAGAAGTACCCAGTGCCTTCGACATCTTGGGGTTGGCTTTGTTTTCCTTAGTATCTGGTTTATTGTCTGTTACCGCTCCACTCGAGCCTGCACCCCCTCTGCCTCGTCCCGTGCCACTTCCTGATGAACCAGACGCACCGGACATTATCTAAAACCATCAAATAACTCATGCCGCTAAACAAAAAGCTACATGTTAAAAAGCTGAACTGTAATTAAAGCTTTTAAGGTAAGTGCAAAAATAACATACTAAGCAAATGTAATTATATAGTACACAAATTGAATTTCTTAACCCATCTATATTAGCGTTAAAAAAAGGTTACGACGTTAATCGCTATAGGTACTGGACGAGATGAAAAATAAACAAGTTCGAGTAAATTATGAACAAACAGAGGAAAAAGGGCAATGACATGACATGTGTGACCAATAATCAATAATCGGTCTGACAAAGACGAACGTACAACATACAACGATGGACATGATAAATCAAATCAAATTTTAAGTTTAAGTGCAAAAAACAATGCATTGTAATGCTTTTTTTTCAAGCATAAATAAAAATTTTCAGAACAAAGACATTCATCCTCTCTGTACGCTAATCATGATACAACAACAAAGTAACACAAAAAAGGACAAAATAGCTTCTTAAGGTCTCTTACCCGCAACTAAAATAAAAATTACAACTTTTAGATAGAAATTTAAGGGAAAAGAATTTTGTACCTTACGAATAACAGTCGGCCATCTTGTGGGCTGGCGTTATCCGATAATTTATATATTTTTTGATTCACCACAGACTTGAATTGAATTAATGAACGTCTCCCGATTTTCAAGATATTTGATACAAAGAACCCTTCGAAATATGTATAAACCTTTGTTATAAAGCGAAAGTAATCTCCATGTAAGATGATCGACACTGTAAACGCAAACTCCGTTACTTTCTCATTATTATATCTAGACACCGCATGAGGGTAATATGAGTAAAAATTGGTACCTTTATTCGAACTAAAAACTTTCTTTTGTCGTTTTCCAAAAAATTTTTCACCTCTTCATTCCACTTTTACCACATTTCGATCATTAGTACATCACCCTCACCTACACAATAACAACTGAATCTGAAATTCATAGACCATACAGAATTAGTTGAACACGAAAAACGATTATAAACAACAAAATTAACATAATCTTTATTTAAACGACTTACGGAACAGTAATCAATTTAGCTAAAAAGTCTTCATAGAACATTAGAGAAATAATAATTATAAAATTTACAAAGCACAACCACAATCACTTTCCGACCGACATGCATAGACACAGAGTACGTATGCCGACATGTTGTTTATAAAAAAAACCGATGTTGCCATGCATATTACACAGATTAGGTAGAGATAATATATATGTACAAAAGCATAGAGTATAGTACTATTTACGGAAAGTAAAAATTATGAAATATATGGATATTGCTAAAAGTATTTTTAAATAAAAAATCTTACAAACTAGATTAGTATTTTTAAGATAAAAATACTATTTGAAAATAATGTTCATGTATAGCAGTTAAGTGCCGTCACAAAAAGTTCCACTGAAGCAATTTTAACTACTCACGCAATAACTTCGTTCCTTGGCTTTCGAGAGTTGCTTGAATAATCCACTTTCTTTTTAAATTAATTAAAATTTATGTACAGGCAGTTTCCAGTATAGTAATATGTTCTATGGAATTTTTTTAATTGATCATATGGTGTATATATAGTGTACGAGTCTGTATTATAGACTACATTTCACGTCTTTATCCTAGTCTGTGAATCTCTGTTAACGAGAATGTAGATTTGATACGAAAATATTTGTTTATATCTGTCAGATTAAAGAATTATTGAGTGGAGCGTATTAAAAAGGCCAATTTTAATAGTAGAAGCTCACTGTACACAGTTTTTATTAGTTAGTGGTAAACAATAAATCTACAAAGATGGGTAAACGACAGCATCAAAAAGATAAAATGTTGGTAACAAACGCTTTTGTTGTTAATTATATGTTCTACAAGATAAATTTAACAATTTCTCCTTTTAGGTACCTTACGTACACGGAATGGACAACTTTATACGGTGGGAAACGATCGGGAACTACTACGGAAGAAGATACAACATTCAAGAGGCTCCCTTTCGACCACTGCTCGCTGTGTCTGCAACCCTTTGATGACCCGTACTGCGATGCTGATGGAAATATTTTCGAGTTGCAGGCAATTATAGAGTTCGTAAAAAAGTTTAAAGTTAATCCCGTGACTGGGAAGGTATGTAGTATCAATTTTTATTTCACCCTTGTATTCATTCATACATCCAGTCTATTCATATAATCTGTAAATATTACGATCGTATATGTATTGTAATAATTTATATCATCATAATTGGTAACTATTGTTCGACTTTGGTATACTCCAATAGACCACTTACTCTAATATGCACATAACTTAAAAAATGGTTAGTACATGCAAAACTTGAAATGGCAGGCACTTAAATCTATAAAATTTCTAACCCACATGTGATAGTTATGAAACTTGTTGTTTTATATATTGTCTATGAATTCTATATACTAATATAAAAAGTTATATACTATAGATTTCTAAAACATTGTTTACACGGCACATAAAACATAGTCCAGTAAAACACAAGAAATCTCAATAAACATAAAAATTATTGACATGTTTATACTATGTGATTACATATAACTTTTTATAATTATAATATACTCTTTGTATCGAAATAGTCCTTTCTTTACTTGTCCAAATTGAACAATATTTCTTTTGGGTTTCAGAAAATAGACATGAAGGCTCTGACGAAACTAAATTTCTTCAAGAATGCCGAAGAAGATTACCACTGTCCTGTACTCTTCAAACCATTTACAAAGAACTCGCATATTGTAGCTATTCAGAAAACTGGTAATGTGTACTCCTATGAAGCAGTGGAACAGCTGAACATAAAGGGGAAGAACTGGAAGGATCTTATTAATGATACACCTTTCACTAGAACTGACATCATCACAATTCAAGATCCTAATAATCTGAATAAATTCAACATATCTAAGTTTCATCATGTTAAAAATAACCTGAGAGTGGAAACTGAAGGTAACTTTCAATTGTTTTAAGTTACAAAAGTAGTACATATTAAGACATACACAATACAACACTGCAAAGATGTTTTGTTTTAAGTTAAATGGACACATTATTTCAATATTACATAAAGCCTATACCCTAAAACAAATATACATGTTACAAAAGCCAATTTATATTACAGTTGATCTTTGGATATTAATATGGATTGAGTAGAAAATTCCATGCACTTGTATGAGAATCGACAGGGTTGCTAGTTCAATAATAAAAGTGTTACCAATATAAATTCTAAAGCTTTAAATCAAATGTAATCTAAATCAAAGTTGGTCTATGTTGTTAAAATAGTAACAAGCAAGTTGTATTGACATTATAGTACATGTATTGTTTTCTAAGCCTTTTAATTATGCATAACAATAAAACACCTAATTTTAACTAAATATGGACACATGTATATGAAATTAGCACTTGAAGTTTAGGCATAAAATTATATGGATTCACTGCTATAACTTTGATTAAATACATACAAATATCACCCAATGCAAATGGTTTTGTATTCATAAATATGAATGATTATCTTATTTTAGAGGAGATAGCAATGAAGAAAGACCCTCATGCAAGACTAAAAACTGTGTCAGCGGAAACAAGGGATATTCTTAATGAATTAGAAAGGACATATGTAGCTCCCGCGGCAAAGGAAGTTAAAAAGGAGGTTTGTAAAAACTAAAATTATATTATAACAACATAGTTGGCTTTTAATATAAAAAACATTACCTTACACAATCATACCTGATACAAAAATTATGTAACAAGGATCTTTAAGCCTGACTAAGATTTATAAAATAATTGTAATATGCTACAGGGGATTCCTAATTTTCATTCATTTATTGGTGTGATTTTTTTCCTTACTCACATGCACATATGAGTATGAGTTTGGCAGATAAAATATCATGTTTGTTACAGACAGCAGATAAGTTTAATGCAGCCCATTATTCCACTGGCAAAGTTGCTGCTAGTTTCACGTCCACGGCTATGGCGCCAGAAACAGTGCACGAAGCAGCCATTATATGTGAAGATGAAGTCAAATATGAAAGGGTCAAGAAGAAAGGTATATAGTATATACTTGTATTGCCTAAAAACCAATAGTGACCCCAGCTTTTTGTTATTGAGGAGGCTTGGAGTATAGTCTGTAATAATTCTAGTTAAAACTAATAATCAAGGCAAATATTGGAAGTACTTACTTTGTCTAGAAACTCAAAACATAGTTTAATGTAAGGACAACTTAAATGTTATAAATTTCACTATGCACTAGACAATAATGCAACTCACATGGTATAGTGATACATACTTTCTGTTCTTAAATCAACTAATTCCAATATAATTGGTTTATTTTACTAAAGCAAATTGGTATTTTAAAACGTATAGGTGTACTCTACTGCAATTTCTGACAATATGAAGAAGCATTATGCATGCTCTAAGAGGTTGTGTTGTTGTGTATACAATACAAAAATTGAGCTTCTGACAGCAATATTCGTGTACAAAAGAGTGACAAATACATCCAGAGCACTAAGAAAGCCTTGATCAAACCTTAATAAAATCGTATGTACATGTTCGTATTGGCTAGCTTTTTCCAAAGTTAATAAAAAAAATATAGTAGGATGTTTTTTTTTTAAATTATATTTTTGTTACAGGCTATGTAAGGCTGGTAACCAATGTTGGACCATTAAACTTGGAGTTATATTGCGACGTGACGCCCAAGACATGCGATAATTTCATAAGGCTCTGCAACAGTGGATACTACAATGGGACAAAGTTTCATAGGTCAATCAGAAATTTTATGGTATGTTTTAAATATGTATTATGATTTTATATATATTTATATTTGATAGTCGCTGGATACACAAACAGGCCTCCTGATGCTAAATGGACACCTTCGCATGGCTTATAAAAATGTGCAATTACAAAAGATTTACATATAGATTGTTTATCATGATTATAGCGAGAATCTGCTTTCTATTGGTTCTGATATGGTCATTGACATACATTAAATGATACCACAGTTCTTGGATAAGGGTGATACCTAACCAGTAAAGTAAATATCATACCATCATGCATTATAGCGTCGCAAATAGCAGTCCCAAGGTGTAATTGGTCATACTGAATGAAATGATGAGACATATATAAAACCTATTTTTTGTTGACAGACTCTTAAACTAAATACTGGAATGTTAACTCGTATGTCATTATAATTTATTGAAATTACGTATAAAAATCTAAGTTGACTTTTATAAAACCGTATGCGCGATAAAGCCCATGTATTAAATCTTTACCGACTCATAAATTAAGTCCACTAACGTCCATAATTATATAGGACAGTCGTTAAGTATGACTTGACGTTGAATTGGTTTAATGTACGAAGACCTTACCTTTACGATACCTTTTATAGATCCAAGGCGGTGATCCAACGGGGACCGGTCTCGGTGGCGAGTCTATATGGAAGAAGCCGTTTGAAGATGAGGTCAAGCCAAATCTCCATCACGTGGGACGAGGAGTCCTCTCTATGGCGAACTCTGGACCCAATACCAATGGTTCACAATTGTTAGTATCCAATATCGTAAAGACATGTTTAGCATTTTACAGGGTTGATTAAATTCTACCAGGAAGGAATATTTTGGAACTGAAATACTGGTACTATTTTCAAGACTTTATACTTCTCAAAATTCTCACTATTTTGACATGTAATTCTTTACTGACTGAATAGATGAAACTTAAAATCAGTGAAGTACCCGATATAAGGAATGTCGAAGCTTTCGGGTGAGATAAAATCTTCTGAGACATGGGTTGTCCTCTAACCTCCACCTAACCATAATAAAACAGTCGTGGATTGCAATTGACATTGTTGATTTCCATGACATTAGTTCAGCGATAGCGTAGTTAAGAGATGTGATGACAATTGTAAAAATAATATTTCTTTCAGCTTCATAACATTCCGATCATGCAAACAATTAGACGGTAAGCACACAATATTCGGCAAGCTGGTCGGTGGACTGGAGACATTGAATGCAATGGAGCATATTGAAGTGGACAACAGAGACAGACCAATCAATGACATTGTGATTGAGGTAGCACAGGTGTTTGTTGATCCCTTTGCAGAGGCCGAGGAACAGGTATCTAAAATCTTTGACATTTCATTTGTGTATTATATTTTATTTGAAATAATAAAAATTCACTGTCAATAGTGCTGGTAGCTTTTGTGGTCTGTGTGATGTAATAAGATTTTAGGGAAGCCGGATAAAACCACATTGACACCATTTAATCATTCATTTTTATTAACAAATATATTTGTAATGCATATTATTATAATTTAGTTTTCAGCACTTGTTATTTATATCTACACCAAATATCAAGAATTAATCATGAGCACTACTGCAT
>DWPA01001260.1:0-19336 GCA_018251375.1 Calpodes ethlius | reverse complement strand
ATCTATCTATCTAACATCATTTAAAGGTCCACTGCTGAACATAGGCCTCATCCAATTTGCGCCAATCAGACCGGTCCTGAGCCTTCTGAATCCAGTGAATACCCGTTGTCTTCGTCAGGTCGTCAGTCCATCTGGTTGCGGGGCGACCTACACTCCTTTTTCCAAGACGTGGTTTAAGGTGCTTTGATGAACACTTATTACCAGATACGGGAACAGAAAGAATAATATTAGAAAAAAATAATGTTTAAGTTGCAAAAAAACACCCATATAAATATTTTTCATGTCTACATCCTGATGTCCTCCTCTATTCCACGTCCTAAGCTGAAGCCCGAACCCTACAAGACGTGCCCTTACTACACCGCAACCCATTACTACGCCTAAGTGTCAAAGTCCTCCCTCTACGCAAAATTGTCTTCTCGGCTGGGCTTGGAAAGGTCCACCACTCTATCTACGTGAAACTGTTAATTCCACTAGGACCCAAAAGCAATGGTCATTGTGAAACAAACATACAAATATCTTAGGTTCAATTATTCAACAATTATAAGACACAGAGACTCCAATATAAAAAAATAATAACTATCCACTCCCCAACTTACAGATGAACCCACTTGAGGTTGGTCATCGCAATCTATGTTTTTCCTAAATAACATTAAGCGTATTATTTACCCATCGTGGGCAACTAAGAAGAAACGGAATATCTAAACAATATTTTTAACTAAAAACAATATTATTCGAATGGGACCTTTATCGTAATGAATGAATATCAGAATTAAGCTAAGTGATGTAAATCCAACTTTTAGGTAGTAATATCTAAAATAAAGGTCCTGGAACCTATACACTTCATCTCGTTAGCAGGGTGATAAATAAATAAGATTAAATCACAAAAACGCGTGAAATCAGGTTTGCTTATTCTCCTGAACCTTCTTAATTTGAGTAAGATAATATTGTGTTGAATTTCACATACTTAATTTATAAATGTAATTATGTTGTTAAGACTTTAAGTTAATAAGTTTAACGGATAAAATTAGATTATGTATGATACTTAACGTCAATACAAAATTAATCTTAGTCATAAATTTGTTAAGGTTGAAATTCACTTTATTACACGGTACAAGATTAAACAACCAAATAACTAACAAATTATGGAACCTTCGGTACAAATTAATTTGTTTATTAATTATGCCGCAGTAACAAGGTATGAACCGATATTTTATTATCAGTGAGTTTTAATTAAACAGTATTTAAGGGCGTTTATCGGCACAAATATTTTTCTTTAACAATGTTCAATACCCATGAAGATTAGATGGATTTCATACGAAACATGAGATTATGATACTTATTTTTTTTTTAAAACAAAAATGTAGGCAATGTTGCCGAAGAAAAGTCATAAAATCAGCTAACATAAGTTAACTAACAAAATCGACTAGACAGGTCAATATTGTAGAAGATTGAGATGAGTATTTACTTTTTAGCAACCTTTGGAATAAAGCTAGAGATGTACTACCCGCGCTGTGTCTATATTTATTTTAAAAATCTGTATCAAGTGTTTTGTATTGTATGGCAGATCGAAGCACTGATACATCACCGCTGAATCGTCTTCTATCCACTAGTTCAAACCCTACTGCTACCATTTTCTTCGTTTACTATTCAATCCATGCTTGAATCAGAAAGTTAATATCTACTTCGTTCAATAATTGTAATTTGTCACGAGATTTAAAAAATAACCAGGCGTCTATGAACACGATATGAAGATAATAAGTATTGAATTGTTAGTCTTAAATCTCTTTAAGTAAAATCTACTTTGACGTATATAATACTAGCGCAAACACTACGTATGTCAAGTATTAAATATCGAAATATATCTACATTTTAAATTATAATGGTATATTCTAAATTTACTATCTATAATACTTTAATTGCTATCACATCTTAAGAAAAATATTTTACTTAGAATTGTACACGAAACTCCAATTATTATTGTAACGAATTTGTAATACAAAAGCTACGCTTTGAAAGCGTCGATGCAATGGAATTGAAAAACAAAGTGTCTATTTCAAAAGCATTGCTATGAAAACTGTTTCGTTGGCGGTGTGCGGGCTATTTTGAATTAAATGATATTGTTGAAACTCCATTATCTTATGAGCTGAGATAAAGTTATCCATTAAACATTTTCCAGGTACGTTCAAACCATAATTTTAAGCATTAAAATAAAAAATAACGACTGCAAACAACAGCGCTGCGACTTCAGGCAGTTTTATTTTTCTCTGTAATTAGTGATACTGATTTTCGTCTTTTTGTCTCGAAATGCCATTTAAGTCGTTTCCCGAACAGGCCAGATATTTAAATAATTAATTAAATTCTCATTTTAGGAACTTCATAATTCGTGATTTAATAAATTACGGGCCTATATTAATATTATAATTGTGAAAATATTTTTGTTTGTCCTTCTTTCACGACGCAACAGAGCGTCATTGTGGTAAGGTTTTTAAGGGAAGATCTAGGAAATAAAGAATGGGTTATACAACAAAGCGTTGCCTGGCAACGAATGATAGAAAGAAATCGACAACCGTTTTACTGCTTTTCCTTTTTCCCACACGAGCGAAGGCTTTAAAAACATCTAGTGATTACCTAAATTCAATTCGCATGATAAAATGCAAAATCACTAAGATATCGTGAGATAAATGCTTGCGAGATAGTATTTGATATTAGGTACATTTTTGGAAAGCCAGCCTGTACGCTTTCTTCCGTGAAATATTTATTCCCTGAGGGGTTTCATTTCTTCAAAGAGCTGTAAACAACGTAGGTTTCCGGATTTACGAATCCACATTTCGTATTATAGTAAATTTATTGTCATTTTCATGTTTTTATTGTTTGTGTATGGGATTAACGTTTTGTTTTTTCCAAATGTATTCGTAACGAGAATTAACTTCTTATCTTATTCAATTTATTTCATATAATCTAAGGACCTTTTTGTTTAACAATATTTCTATTAAGTAGGCATAAAGAAAAGGAGATTTTTCTAACGGTTTATGAAGAATTTAAACATATAAAATGTTACACTATTAACTTAAACCTTTTTTGTTACTGAGTGATATTGTAGCCATGTAAGAGATTAATATTGTAGACATGTTACAGAGCTCTTTAGGAAAAAAAATATATTATTTAAATACATATGGAGAATGTGGCTTTCCATTTTTAAGAGCTAGTAATACTTTTTAATAGCTTCAATGTTTTTAAATGAGATAATTGCTTCAAATACTCTATTTTTGTCTTAATTGATTATTTGCTTTAATCTTAAGAAGAAACAACTTATTATATCTATTGGAATTAATTTCATTATCAACGACGAAAAACTAAAGTAATGCTAGTATTATTACCGTAATATTACTTTCGAACCTACATCGGGTGTGAAATTATTACATTGTGTTGTTCAAAGATAAATGAAGAACTTTGATAGACTCAGGTTGAGACTGTTGGCCAGAAGAAACATTGTTGTGTTGACCTGAATTGTTCGGGATCTTCCCGTACACAAAATGGTTACCGAGATTGTTTAGTTGATGGCCTTTTCATGGAAAATCCAGGTATCACTTGACGGTTTCTGGCTCGACATGAAATCTAGAATTACCAGGCATACGGTGTCCCAACCAATCTTCAGACTAAACTATTCTTCACTGGTTGTAGGGTCCTGCTAAAGAATCTGATTTTTCATATTAGAAATCATGTAGCACGGTCTTACTCATCTAATTAAATTACAATAATAGAAAGACGAAACATTCTTGTTATTCGTTGTCAAGATGGCAACTCTTAAACAGGTAGTGCACCTCTTGTCGACTTTTAAGGTAGTGGTTTCTTGAACATAACTATATCAGTAAGTGTCAATGGTAGTATGTCACACAACTATAATAACTGTATGACTTAACATCTACGTCCCAAGAATAAACGTTCATATGTTACATACATGATTGACCCCAGAGTTCGAAACCAGAACTCTTTGTTTCGCAGATAGGATCGCTAACAGAGAGTTCAAGATATGTTTGTTCTAAATGTTACAAAAACATAGATAAAATATCTTTTATGAGGTCTAACAGTAAGTACTCACAGAATACTAATATTTCGTGCATCAATTTTCGGTATTACAAGTTAATAACGCCGTAGTTGTTACTTACAATCTTGTGTATAATGCATAAATTTGCCACTCAGTGGATTTCAACTCCCAAGTTTCATTTAATTACACTACGAGCATAACTGTAGGCAGAATATTCTATTAAGATTAAAATTTACATCTTCTTGAATAAAGAACTTGTTCAATTGCAAACTAGTTGCAAACTCTTAAAGTACGTGTTTTTTATTAATAATTTAAGCAAACTACAAAGTAAAATAATGCTTGAAAGTGTGTCGTTCATAATATTTTTTGTGGTTAAGTTTTTTTTAGGTGTAGCTTAATTGCGTACGACTGAATTTGCAATACAAATATTTTTTTATAACGCTATCGATAATTCAAAATCAAAAATCAACTTAGATATTTAAGATTATAAATTGCAATTATATTCATATATCTCGTTTTATACTCTCTTACTGGCCGCATTGATCGTTATTAAATGGTTTATGCCTTTGATGTCATCACAGGTTGATAATTCTGCTTCATTTTCGTATATATGATTTTCATGTTTGTTAATAGCATACAAGGGTAAAAAAATACTGATTATGTTCATATAGCCAATATACTTTTCCATTACGCTAAATACCAAGGTATATATATTTGTTGCCAGCATTATGTAGCGCTCAATGTACATCGGTATTCCGTATAGCCACGCCGTAGAAGAACTGCTTACATAATCAATTTAGTGACTAATACTGGAACAAAGACATATGACGACCTGTTAGTCATAATTAAAAAGATATAGATATAAACAATTGCAGACGTTTCTAGACCAACACAGGACCGGTCTGAGTAGCGCAAATTAGGGGAGGCCTATGTCCAGCAGTGGACCTTTATGATATTTTGTGATTCAGAATGCTTAATAAGCTAATATAATAGGTGTGAGATATACTAAACTAGTCATAATAAACTATAAAGATTGTCTAATCAAAGAACCTAGAGGACCTGTAGGGAAGGGTAAGTATTGATAAAAACATGTATTTTTGTCAACTATTAAAATACTGATTAATATTTAAATGTCATAACAGTAGTAGATGCAATCATTCAAATATATTCACTAAATATATTACCTAGGCTTAGAATCCGCGTTGTTTATTCATTAGTTCGCACTGTCGGAGCACGTGCGTGATTGTGTTTGATTCGTGATTGGATGTCACAGGGCGAGGTCGGGCGAGAGCCGGCACTCCGGCAGCATACTGACTACGCGAGCCGAGTGGATAATAATCATAAATAATGTTGCCAATTATCAAATTATATACCACTATAATATGTTAAAGTGTCCTAAAACCGCTCTAATTACCTAGAAATCCTCTTAGAATAATATAATGTTTGTCGACATAAGACAAAAAACAAGGACAAAAACAATCCAGTATAAATAAATAGATAACAGATACAGAGTAGTGATATAACTGGCTAGTTTTATTGATCCAGGATCCATATATTTTTCATCTTAAATTTTTTGTATTAAAGAATTTTTTTATGAAAATAGTAAAAGAAACCTAAAAAAACGCCATCACACTTATTTTCCTCCTAAATTACGAGGAAAATCTGAGCATAAAGAAATGAATGATTGAAATCAAGAATGAAGTGATTAATTATATCATAGATATAGTAATAGGTAGCTGTCATCAGTAAAGTTTGTGAACTCGATTCTTATATTACTGAATCCTTGAGTTCACGAAATTAAACCAATCAAGCACAAATACAAAAAAATATGAAAGTAATTTCATTAAGTATTGTTTAAATCGAATATAAAATATGAATATTCTGTAAGACATGTATGCATCATCTTAGTCTGGTGTCTGTTTGTATCAGTTCTTGAGGGATGTGAGAGATAATCCGAAGCACTAACAAATTATACGCACACCTAAGTTCAACTATATTGTCTTCTTTTATTTAACAATTTTTTAATTCATACATTTTTTTAATGAGTATCTAAAAGCAATCTTCAATAAATTATCTAAACATAAGATCTGGATGAGGTGTCCAGTAAGTTTTAAAAGTCATAGTGTTTTCTATTATTTCACCTTTTAACCTTGAAAAGATAGATATATAACAGATTATTGAAAGGGGAAATAAGTCATATGACTTGTGAATTGACTAAAGCTAACAACAATACAATAAGCCTCCAGTAACATGTGAACGCACTGAACACGAAGATTGTGGGCTCACTTCAGTTTCAGGTTTCGAACAAACTTCAAGTTAACAAGTTCGTAACTCGAACAAATTGTGCGGCCCAGTGGTTCCGAAATTAACAATCACTAATTATTTTAAACTCGGTAGAAGTGACTTGAAAAATATTATTATTTTGCTTCCATAAAAAAGTTATTAATTAATTCATTTAGAAAACAATTAGTATCAAAATGATGCTATAATCCTCACGTACAACTTCATACACAATTATCTTGTAAATTACAAATTCATAGATTTTTAACAACATGTAAGGGTCGAATCACACCGAAACACTACGCGGCAAATTTTGAAAAAGTCACTTGCATAAAATATGTAGCGCGGTAATTTAAAGATAATTTATTTAAAGTACTTTTAAATGTGCGATAAATGAACAAAGGTACAGAATTTGTAATGCACTACAAGAAACTTGAAACAAGACAACGTTTCGTTGCGAACTTCACAACGAAAGCGCGCAGTGAGAATGTGGCCAATCGCTAAAAGCGAATTTACATAATCTATTTAGACTTCACGGGTGTTTGAATTTCGTTCCCACCTGTCTGAAACTTTAATGGAAAATCAACATTAGTTTAAACACCTCAATCTAATGTTAAGACGGTTAACGTGTGAATGAATCCAATTACTCACGCGGTATTTCAAACGTCGTCTTTGTTGTTACTATGTTGCTATCTGATATTAACATTGATGTTTTTGCTTTTAATAATATCGTCTTACGAAACAGAATAATATCTAAATAAAAGTCATTCACCTAATTCGTTTCTCGAGACCGTAGTAAGATGACACAAGAACTGAAAGACGATTAAGGTAACTAATACTGAAGTAATTTAGATTATAATCTAACTCTGGTTAAGCATATTAAAATTGTTATAATTATTACCAATTAGTTTAAAAAATAAACTTGCATCTTTGAAATAAATCCTTCACAGAGTTGAGTGCCCTGAGTGCCAAATGATGTACTTAGGTGAAATGTTAGGGGCGTACACTGTGAAAATGGCTGAATGTTCTAAACTTAATTATATACTGGCGGCATTCAACTATATACATATAATATCATATAGAAGTTCTGATTGACATATCGACGTCAGGCCCAATTATTTCGAGTCGGATATTTCAGAATTCCCACGAAATAGGGAACAAATAGGATTAATATTTTTGCTTTCAAAATGACTGATTTCACGCACGACATCGCCGATCGTAATTACATGATATTACCACAGATGTTAGATATTAAGATACTAACAGTGAAGGTATTATAAGTCTATATTTATGAGAAACAAAACGTCTATCTATGAGAAATGAAACGGTCAGTATAAATCAGCCCCTTTAGACAGATCGCTTTTTTATTCACGTTCACGCTGAGAAAATGTATAGCATTCATATTTGGTGCAGAAAATTAATGTTATTTGCAATACATTGTCGCAGCATAAGCGTGAGAAGAAAAGTGATTTGTCTAGATAGACTTAATTATCTATTCAGTGGCAGGTATTGGATATTGACTAACATTTTTATAAGTGTTAAGGTTTATTTTTAGTTTAAAATTAATCGACCTGCGCTACCTAAGTGTTACATCCATCTGAAGGTAGCTGTGTGGATATCGTGGTCAATTTCCACCTGTAAATATACTCCCGAATTGATATAATGAATTAAGTCTCTTGCTTTATATGAGATATGATGATGGCGAGCGACAACATTGCGATGAAGCAGTGGCAAACGCTAGCATTGATTCGTGTCATATATTGTTACCGAACCTTTCAAATATGACAACTAATATCTTCCTTTGTAAATCCATAGAGTAGTCACCACTAGGCCACGAATGCTGTAGAGTAACGAACGAAATAGTTTTATACATACAATAAAGTATATAAACAATAAAGTAGAACTCAAATTAGATTCATCCCAATAACTAAGACCACTCACCATCAGACAGCAATTCTTCAGATTACAAAAAGTTATAAAACTTTATCGTTCTTTCAGAAGAAATATTTAGTTTCGATGCGCAGAGCTTGTTTGGAGCAACGAGTTGCAAGGAAATTATTCCGCTCAAAATTTTATGATAATTGCACAGTTCTTAATGCACAAAGTATCTCTTACGTCATGAGTCGAGGAACTCCGCACAAACTGCCGTAATGCAACTAATGCACGTCTCTAACCGGAGCGTAATTTAAATTTTGAAATTGAAAGCGTACTTAATTCGTTTGTTTTCACCGGCGCACTGCACAAAAGAATGAGGTTTCGTCGCAATAAAATACGAGTTGTAGGTGTTTTAGTTTAAATATTTGTTGTTCTCGTAGAGAGTTGTACGTTCATGGAAACACTAGTATTTCAACATCTTTTTGGGTTTTTGATAAATGAAGACCTTTCCGTATAATTAGAAAGAAATAAAGATATTTATTTACAGCTTTGGTAGCACAGTTACAAAACAATATAATATGTAAATACCGTCAAAATCATTATCAACAATACAAATAAAAAAAAATATCGCAAAAAACAATAACCTACTCAAGTAAACTAAATGACTAAGGAATGTATGCTGAATGTTTGAAAACTGACAAAATAAAGAAATTAACGCCATAATTCATATGAACAAAAAGGTATAATTAATATGTGAACGGTACAGCGTATCGGGCGCTTGAACCACTGACTGACGATCTATCCAAAGATGGTTCAGAACCTATATCAAAATATGGAGATAGGCAAAGTACCTTTGAACATTAAGAATATGTATTGGAAAATAACAAGAGAAGATTACACATAAATTCTAAACATATAATTTTAGATAGAATATAGTCTCCTACAGCTATGTCAATCCAACGTTTTCCGACCGCATTCATCGAGTCATAACAGTATTAGAGGGTAGCGTGTGTTTGACGTTAACAAAATTAAGGTATTCTCTATCGGTTACGGCCACCGTCCGTCATCTTAAGTAAATATAATATAAATATAACGGAGTGTAGTTAAAGCATATCGGATTCGATAACAGAAGTAAATTATAGGCGGCGCTCCGCCGGCCGCTTGTGTCCATAAATAACGGAGCCGTAGATAACAATGAGTGGGGAACACAAATTATTTATTTGTCCTGGTTAAAGTGAGAAAAAACTTTTTTTTTTATTTAATGTATTGTTTATACGGCAAAATATTTTGATTTCACCTTAGTTAATGAGGCAGAGTTTCTAGATATCCATGATCTCACTTAAGGCGATAAAAATCTTAATACGATCTATAAGATTCGTCTGTGCAAGTTCTTGATTTTGTATCTGAAAATAAGAAATATTTTCCAAATCGTTTGATAAACAGAGACAAAAAACATTTAAGTAAAGGAACGTTTAGTGGTTAAGTGAAGACCAATTTTCAAATAATAGTAATATTCAGACAAGGAATAAAAATAAATCATGTTTTGGTGTAAAATTGCTTTATTTACCAAATTATAAATATTAAACACTTCCAATATGGTACGCTTTATTATTACTATAAAAACTCTCTTAAGAATCTTTTTTAATTACATTGGGATAATAAATGAGGACATTAATTTTATTTGTTTCAAAGTTATCTTTCTTGTACAACAGTTTTTAATACTTTTTATTTACTTTAGGAGTTATGTTTATACTTTAAAAAAAGACTTATTATACTCGAATACGAAATTGAAATCACTAATACCTATTCTATATTTCTTCGGTGCAGTTGCAATACGTATGGAATGTGTAATCCCAAATACACAGCAAACGAGAGATCTCTTCAACAAATAAATATAGTTGAAATTCCGCGACAAAAGACTGCCCGCCATATTGGATTTAAGTTCTTTTATATGAAAGGACAATGACCAGGTTGCTCGCTCAACGCAGCGATGTTGCCGCGACGTTGCCAGCATCATCATAATGTGGATTTGGACCGCAAAATATTAACCGTGTCAACATGATCATGACATTGTCATCGATTAGACTAATGAATACTGGCCCTGCGACATGCGACACTTTTAAGCCTGTGTGAAATAGACAGTAAGGGCGAACGCCCTTTCCCGCGAGAACTGGCATTAATATCTACATTTTTACACGAATTTGATCGCTTACGTCGTTATCGTAGCGGTGTCGTTGAAATATCGCCAATCAATTTATACCTACACTAACAAATATTACTTAAACCAGATGTTGCCCGCGGCTCCACCCGCGTGTTTGAAAAGAACAGCAATAAAAAGGTTGTCAATTCTTTTCAATCAATAGTTGCCAGGACATGCTTTATTAAAAACTTCCGTTTATTATGGATCTTTCTATAAAAATGAGATGTTTTTTTCCGATAAAAAGTAACCTATAGTACTCGTTGTCCTCCCAACTATTTCCTAACCATAAATCATACCAAAGCGACGCTCCGTTGCGCCGTGAAAGAAGAACAAACATACAAACACACTTTTGCATTTATAATATTACCATAGATTAATTTAGTGTGAATTTTTCTTATTAGTGACTTTCTTGTCACTCGTAAACAGATCGTGTAATCTGTATAAGACCAAATCCCTTGTATATGATTAATTAACTTCATTAATTAATTGACATTAAATTAGTGTCATTAACAATCGCAATACGTCTAGGGAGTTGTTATTATGACGTTCGCTGTAATAATAATTACGACTGAAATGGTAATTGCGAGTGTAATGACAAGCGCGCCTCGTTAGCCGACGGTAACTGGTGGAACATGGTTACGGACAGCCTCACTGTATTTTATGGTTAATGCGACCGTGAAGCAATCGTAACCAACCGGTTGAAATTATACATACTTCTTTTTCTTTAAATTGAATAGGTATCTATATATATAAAGAAAAGTCGTGTCGGTTACACTATTTATAACTCTCGAACGGCTGAACCGATTTGGCTGAAAATTGTTAGGGATGTAGCTTAGAACCAGGAGACAGGAGTGCAATAAGAAATTAATGTTTGTATTCAGAATGTGTTTTCTTTAGGAATTATAATGTGATTTTTTTATTTTCCACGTATGTTGTCCACACTTAGAAGAAAAACTTTATTTGCATGATGTTAATGTCATTGACGTAAAGCCATGTCTGATAGTCTGGAATCCCGCGAGGAAAGCTGCGGGCGAAAAACTAGTTAAAAATAACAAAAAGATATTACTTTAAAAACTAAAAACACGCTTTTTATACTGGTACGTGCTGTTTATAATTGAGGAGTTTCCTCATTTGGGGCCGACATCAGTGAGGTATCAGGCCATATTTCTCATAAAGACGCATTATTATTAGAAATAAATCTATGTGACTAAGAGCTTTGTAGGATAAGAAGAAGTAGTTCTAATTAAGCTTGTACGATTTGACTCAAAAAAACTAACAAACAAGCAATTTAAATGAAAGTTTTTAATATGTGTGTGGATGAGCTTCGAAATTAAACTATTGGTGTCACCCTGAATGGTAATAAGCAATGTTGTCTTACCTCGCCTAGCCTTTATCTTCAGGCCACTTCAGTGAAATGTATCGTCGCTCCCCAAATTCAGTGGAATATTAATAAAGGCAATTATGTCGACTTTTTATAAAGCTTTGTTATTTTCCGCCCATTTCCTTGCTCGGAGGCCGTAATCGTTGCCGGAAAGGACCACTGAGAAAGATATATATAAACTAATAGGCAGTTTCGGCGTCTTATTGTATATTTTTAGTCCATCTCGGACTGTTATTACATTCGCAGTATAATAAAAGTAAATATAACTTTATGTTGATGTCTGTGATATAAAGGTTTTTAATGAGATATTGTTATTTGTACGTTACCAATTCCAAATATATATTATAGATACTTTTGTCTATTTATCTCTCTGTTTGTTTGTCTCCGCTAATCTGCGAAGCGGCTGAACCGATTTGTACAAATCTTTCACTGTCAAATTGAGAAGCCTACAATTTACAACTAAGGCTATAATTTTTAAAAGGATTCGTAGGAAAGGTTAAGTAGAAGTGAAAAATGTCTGCTTATATATTTAAAACCTACAGAAAGCTATTGTTGATATAAAAATAATTTCAAGAGTAGGTCTTAAAATTAAACCCTGAAATAAAATTACCGAAAACCTCGATCCGAGTGCATCTGCACCATCAGACGTTCTGTTGGTGTACGTATAGAAGATAGCCGTGCTAGCTTGTGCGCCTGAACGGAGAGCCTTCAGCCGTGCTGAATAACAATATTACGTATATTGACGTGGATGTCAAGGTTGGTGGGTTTTCATTTATCAGCTTGACTGGGGTTGATCATACCGAAAGTCCATTAAAACCCACTTTGTGTACTTATAAAATGACAAAAAATATAAACATTTTTACTAATACAGTCTATAAAACTGAAATGCGCTTACATTGTACGAATTAATTGAATTAATTAACGAACGAAGCGTAGCCAGGGCGGGTACGCTAATGATTAATATACATAGTTTTAGTGGGAATAAACGAATCAAATAGAAAAATAAGCCACGGTAATTTTAATTAATTATTATCGATAAAACATCATATCCAACATCTTGGCAAGATAATTTTAATGATCAGTAATTTAATGTTTATAATTGCTTACTTTTAATGTTAATTAACGGAAAACAACATACTCTCGTAGCCAGTAGCTGGCAGAGTAGTGTTCGCATCGAGTAACAATGATTAAAAATAATATGAGCCGTTTTTTCATCATTGATCATTACTTATCACCTCCATATGCACTTCATAGGGCTTGTGGGGTCGCTAAAGATTGTTTGTTCCTTTGCGAAGGTTTCTGCTGTACAACAGCACGTAACAATATTCTAGTTCTGAGGAGTATATATCCCCATTTCCATGAGTCCTTAGGTAGGGAGTATATATTCCCATTTCCATGATGTTCTATACTAATTTATCTATATTTACGGTAGGGCGGTCTATTGGGCGTGGATTAAGCCGTTCTATCACAATAACTCGACTTTTATACTTGTCGGCTCTCCTCTTGACAAATTCCTTTTATATTTAAGTTGACTTTCACGAAACTATTTATAAATTAAGTTCTTTGAACGTTTTGGCTTTATAATTAAAGTTGTTCTGCCACATTACAGCTATCAAATATTTTTAGTGTAGTAGCATCTTTAACATCATACAAGCATAAATATCAGTTTCATGTCACTCCACGAAGAAGCAGCAAATGTCAATATAATTTTTTTTATTAATTTTTAATAATTCCGGCAGTAAATAAAGTACGTATACAAACAGATGTATGGTCTCAGATACACAGTTCATGTATAGTAATAGAAAGAAAATTATTTTCTTAACGTGCTAATTTTGTTATTTCTACAATATTCAACAATAATTATGATTAAATTTGAGCAACTGTATGAATATTCGCAAATATTAAACAATAAGCACATACGAACACCCTCACGCTGTGATTATCCTTGTCGCACACATAAATTATATGACAATTGCCTATGAACCAATATTTGTCTGTCATTATATATATTTATCTGTAAAGTTTGCTCCAACCTATAATCAAACCCCAACCCTTTATACGGTCAGCTTTATTCAGTGACAAAGCCGTCAAATACAAATGTACAAATACATAACCATGTTACGCAGTTCGTTGTACCCTGCCTGTCTTAAGAGAGCATTCTACAACAGATACAATCATGCTTAATTTAATCCATATTATTCGCAATACATGGGACATCTTTTCATTTTAAAATTACGAATTAAAGTAGGTCCTCCCTTCACACTGTCCCATAATACCGCGCTTAAATTGACATTACACATAATTTAGTTGTTGAAAAGTTTAGCTAATGAACTCACTAATTAGAAGAAAAATAAAATGTTAAAAGTTCCTATATTAATGTGCAATAAAGCTTTTAACGCGTTGTTAAATATATTGAGAATAAGAAAAGTACTGGAAAGTAAGTTTCTTAAATCCGAATCAATTTCTTTACTTAGAGCTAAAGTATTGTTTGCGAAAGTTTTGTGTATTTAAGATATTGTTATAGGTACGTAAGTTTATATACAATCTTAATATTTATGATCTAAAAGGCAATTTATCTAGGGCCAGGCATGCCACAGGCGGTTTATGCTTACTTAACCTAAAAAGAACTTTGATACCAACGATTCATCAACCACTGTAAACAAGTCTGAGAATTCTTGTTTCGTTCAGCTCTCCAGGGCATAAGAAGCTTTTTTAAATTAGCTGTAGAAGCTAACGTTTCACTTGAGACGATTGAAGATGTCAGTATTGGCGTGGTAAGTGAATATGATGGTTTCGGCGGTTACGTGAACTTGTTAACGCCAATTTATCACCCTTGAAGTTATAAGTTTTGGAATTTGGTAGATAACTACATATTTTGAAAGGCGTCTTTAGTGTTACCAACGAATGACCTGACTCCGTGTCGCCATACCATCGGAGCGTTCAAATTTCGCGTCAGCACATAACTTTTATCGAACAACATGATTTTAACCTGGGAACTCACTGTATGTTTTAGTAATATTTTTGTTTCTCTGGCACATATAATTGTAATATAAAAATTTCGATTAAAAAAGTTTGATTCAACTTTGTTATTATATTTCGCATCTATATTTGACTACAGCATTAAATTGTTATAGTATGCTCAAAATGAAGTGCACCTGTCATACACGATTGTACAAGTCGCATTTGTATTATTAAACTGTAGTTATATGTATAGTGATTGTGGCGGAGACGTAGCGGCAATGTGCCGGCGACGTACCAGCTGTTTGGCGGCGGTAATTTGAAGACGATTTACTACGTTTCATGTGTAGATAGAAAATATGAAATTTGTACAACGTAAAGTAAGTTAAACATAGCTTACCAATTTTATTAGTTGTGTGGTGAGCTAATTACAGTTTTCCTCGGCGGTTAAGAAATTTATCGATAAATAACTTCGAATAACAGTTTTCAGCAGGTAACTAGGATGTGGTAATGACCACTAATCCACCACCAACATCATAACACTGACATGACGTCAGAAAGTTTTTAGAGTCATCGATTAGATATTCAATCGCTGACCATGTGCCGGTGGGGCTATTGGTAAAAGTTAAGAAGTCGCTACGCGCTTGGCACAGTTTCGAGGTCTGTGTGTGTTCTATTTGAATTTTATAAGGTTTTAGATTTCTTTGAACTTTAACTTCTGACTTTAAAACATTTTGTTAAGTTTTGTTAACTATTGCTCTTGCTTCGTGTTAGAGTTTTTACTTTGCAACTTTTCTGCGGTACCGGTGTTTTTGTGGAGCGGACATCGTCGCACGAACGTCGCACTGAACGAATACAAGGGACATGTCGTACATTTTTCGATCTAAGATTAAAAAATAAGAAACAATGTTCATACTTTTTATTACCAAACTTTTACAAAATTTAAGAAGCAGCTTTTTATTATAATACACAAAAACGAGGAGGTTTAAAGCTCGTCAAGATTTTATTACGTATCTTAACCAATTACTCAAAAATGGTTTGAACGATTTGAATTACTTTAACGATATTATGTACAGAGTTGGTTCTAGTTTATCCTACATTAATACGTCACCAAGATTCTGGTAAGATGTTCATGTGATAAAGAAGGATATAATACAGCTATCGATGTTCTCTTACGTCTGGGACACTGACTGGCGGAAAATTCTTTTAGCATTAAGGCCACCTTTGATCTTGTTACTTTTAGTGAAGCTCAAAAGCGGAACAAATAAATAAAGAGTGGAACTTATCAAAAGATGAAACTATTTTTGTCGTGTAGAAAATATTTGATGTTGATAACGTTAATATTTATTTTGTCATTGAATGACCCAGAGTTTGATAACTTGGAGACAAAATGTGTCACTCTTCCAGGGATGGAAATAATGCAGTACATCATTGATAATTCCTGGGTGTAATTAGGTGTGTCGAAGATATAATTATTAGGTAATCTGTAATGAAAAAGAAAGAGAGGGAAAAATAAAAAATGTTTACATAAACTTGAACCCACTACAAAAATATTGACTCTAAAATATGATATAATAAATTAGAGAACTACAGTTGTTCTGAGGTCTATCCGACAGCATTTTCAGAAACAAATCCAATTCCAACCTTAGAAATAAATTAATATTCCATACTTTTAGAGATAATATTTTTTGATCGATTCGACTCTTTGTTAAAATATTTTTTCTATATAAGACGGTAGTTTTGTATTTTTATTTTTTCTCCAAGTAAAACTATCGTTGAGAAAAAAAAGAGATTGATATATTGGACTAAGGGAAGAAATTCCCAAATACTAATAATACATTTAAGTTAGACATAATTAATGTATATTTAAATCGTACAACACATTAATTTGATAGGTTTGCATACCATACGTTATTGCTCTATCATGAAGCCAATTTACATGCTAATTGGTAACGAAATTGTCACGCCTTTAATTAAGTCCTAATATAACATCACCCTAATATCGTAAACACAAGCAGTATTGAACCTAATTAGTATAACATAAGATTTAATCTTACCGAGCCATTTTTATTGTAAGAAATAAAAACTACTCAGTTATAACTTGAAGCATTTAATCATAAACTTGGGAAACTTAATTACCGATTATAAGATATAACGTTAAGCTCTTAATTTTAGTGAAAGATTTTATCGTATTGTGATTTGTAACTTTTAAAATTCCTTTTTGCTGAACGGAGTATATTTTGGAAGGATCATAAATATATGATATGTAATACTCATCTCTATTAATTGGCCTACAGAATTAAGCAACTGCGAACGCAGTCGGTAGTGAGTGGTCGCTTCTCTGCTTCAGAAAACACGTATATCTGTCGATACCGATTGTTATCATTTTTTAGTCGTCGATAACTCACGTCGGAGATCTTCGGGCGGCATACCTAAATATTTACAACATTTGAGTTGGTCACTAACCCCTCGACCTATCCACACTGGAGCAGAGTGGTTAAGTATGATCTAGACCTCCTCAGTTATAAAGGGAGAGTGCCGTGAGTGGACCATACACAGGTTGGAGTCAAAATATGCGGTGTGTTTAAATTGTCGGTTTTATGGATAGTAGTAAAACAGAGGTAATAAAATGTAAGCGCACCACTCATTCGATAAACAACAAACTGTCCATCCAATTGAACCCTTAAATACAAATTGACCGGTTTTACTACCGCTGGCACTGTATACTGAAACAGTTTATCTGTAGTCTTCAATTGTTTAGCTTTCTATACTTGTACTCGTGCAATTATAAATTAATATGTGAAGCAAAAACTTTGTTTCCTTTTATGTGACTATAACGCGAACAGATGAATACGAAATTTGACACGGGTAATGTGCAAATAGTGTAGAGTGTGCAGTACGCTGATATTATGATAATATAATATGCTTTACAAGCATAAAATTAATATAATCATACATGACTCAACACTAGCAATAATTTGACACACACACGCATAATCTATACACACGTATACTCGTTACAGTAAAAGTCAAACAGAAAAGAGATTTAAATATTAAATACTGTCTATGTGAAGTAATCCTTTGACATTATAATTTAGGGTCTAGTTTCGTGCGCCGGGCGTCTAGTAATAACAACTATATGCAAGATTTTAATTATGTAGTTCGCCGACTGATTACATAAAAAAACAATTTTTTCTTCGTCAAAGGAAATGTAAATGGAGGACTTGAATTAGGTCTTGTACTTACTGTGTGCCTTAAACCTCAGCTAATAATACAATGTAATAGGCTGTTGTAAAATTACCTCAATTTACTTCCCCTATGAACGATCGCCGCGACTGTTGCTGTATAAATACACGCGGTTAAAATTTTCCGGCAGCTTATACAACTAAAACTGGTAAAATTTAAATGTGATGCGATTTAGGCGCTTGCCATTCAGTTTCCAGTTTGCAACAAAGTTCGCCAACTCGGACGTTCGAATTAATTTCGCGGATAATGTGCGTCCTACGCGTAACTTTGCAGCGCTTCAGAGTGCGACGCATACCAACGAGGTACACTCACGTAATGCAACGCTCGAGCATTAATGAGTTGGTCTGTCAAATATGTTTTAACAATAGTTTCAAACTCCAGTAAATTAATTACCGTCACAGCTCGTAACTGCTTAAGTAATGAGTTTGAGTCTTTTCGTAGCGTAAGAAGATAACTTCACACATCTTGTAGAACATAATGAAACTTAGTTATACTGTAAACTCTCTATGTTAAATGTAAGTGATAGTAAATTCATAATTTTTTAATTACATTAATTACAAATGCATGCAGTGTAGGAAGCCGAATTTATTTTACGGCGCAACGGAGCGTCGCTTGTGTATGATTTTTGGTTTAGATATAGTAGGGAGGACGACGAGTATCATAGGCTATTTTTTTACCAAGAAAAATATCTCATTTTTGTGGCTCCATTTAGATGTATTTTTTCAGCAATATGAAAGAATTTTTTTTTTTTCAATAAATCTACGAAGACGAAGCCGTGGGTAACATCTAGTACTATAATTAATAAAACATCGATTTTAGAGCTGCAATCATTTATTTAGTTAATATTTTCGTTTACTGGAATATATTACATAATTTATAATAATAAATGAATTTAAGTGCCGTAATAAAAAAAATATAACAATAATGTATTTCACTTCAATTGGATTCGGACTCTTAAAAGCTGCAAGATCTTAACAATCGTTTAGAAATTCCACTGTCATTATGGAGTCAGCTTCTACGTGTATCGTAGCTTCTCTCTTACCTTGGACGAGAGTGACCGATGTAGCTTCACCGCTGGAAATTAAAGTATAATTAACAAATTAATTTACCCTTTTATTTAATATATTAAGAGTATTTCATCATTCATCATTACAACCCATAATTGTCCCACTGCTGGGCTCGGGTCTCCTCTCACGAGATGAGGGATATAGGCCGTAGTCTACCACGCTGGCCAAGTGCGGATTGGTAGACTTCACACACCTTCGAGAACATTGTGGTGGACTCTCAGATGTGCAGGTTTCCTCACGATGTTTTCCTTCACCGAAGCAAGTGATAATTAGCTAGTAAAGTT
>DWPA01001259.1:0-19341 GCA_018251375.1 Calpodes ethlius | reverse complement strand
GCTAACACACTTACACCCCCGCAGTAGGATTCCCTGTGTCGCGGGCGGCATGGACAACACAAGTAACTCGTAACACCCTTGACCCGAGAACAAATATTTATCTGTCACATAAATATCTGACCCGGCCGGGAATCGAACCCGGGACCCCTCGCTTCGCAGGCAGGGTCACTACCAAGTTACCAACAAGGCTACGGGGCCGTCAATATCACGTTTATTATTACATAGATGTAATGACAAAGTACGTTAGTAACATTTTCTTCTTTTCTTAGTTCTTAGTTTGGTAGCTTGTCATACTATAGGTAATGAATAAATTATTGGAAATTTACTCGGCAATTCCCATGGTAGTGAGTTATTTCAAGAGTTTTGGAATTAATTTATAAATTTGCAGTTGCCGATTTTGTTGCTATGGTAACCATAAAACCGACAGGTAAGCGTGAGTCAACATCTTTCATAGTACATATAACAAATGACGAAGCAAAAGAATATTTTGTTATAAATGAACTATATAAGTATGCAAAGACAGACTACTTCAGTAACGCTTTCTTATTTTGTAGCCATTGAAAAACTAACTTCTATAACTGAATTCATTATCGTTAAATCATTACGTTGGTAAATACACTGACTTGCAATTCCTTTTTTGTGTTCTGTTTTTTTTTGTTTTTGTTTTTGTTTTCTGTTTATAGAAAATCTTAAAACTAGTTATCTTTTATCATCATTGCACCCTGAAGGTACTGCAGCGAGGCTGAGGGTTTACCTTGGATGTTAATCTATCCATATTCTCCGGAGAATTCACCACAGTGTCTCTGTTTGGACTAGAAAATGCCACCTAATTATGATCTAAGTAAATTTGGGACCTGTAACCCATGAAAATTCCATAGTTGTCTTCAACAATACATCTGGATGGCCAGATATAGTGACTATGGGTCTGGCTGTAATAGATCGAACTTGGTTGCAGTAGTGTTTGTCCAACCCTCACCAACCGTCCCCAATACTAAGAAGTAATATTAAAATCTAGTATTGCGACTATTTTTATACTGTTATATCTAAATACTAACCGAATCCAAGTGAGTCAGCTTGTCCGCAGCTCTCACCACTCCCGTCTTCGAGTGGGTTATCTTGTGGTTGTTCAGGGAATGTTCAGTTTTGAAAGTCAGCGAGCATATTTCACAGGAATATTCCGTAGGTTTCTGAAACAAATTGGACTATAATTGAACTTAACTTATAGAAATGGTCTTCACCTTTTTTCGGCCTTTAACATAACAGTGGTGGCTTTGGTGTTGATGTCTGTTTATAGATCAGTGACCACTTACCACCATAGACCGGTCACCAATTTATCAAAGGCAAATATCCCTGTAAGCGAGGTGTGTTGCCTGGGCAGCGGTCGAGGTCCGACTGATTACGATGGGAACTTGTACTATATATATATATATAAGCGTTGTAGAAAACTTCGTCAGCGTGATTCAGGTTGTATGACGTGTAGTGCTGTGCAATGTCGCCCTACTATCAAATAAAATAAATAATAGTAAATGTTATGACTATTTAGCACTATTATTACTTTCCTCTTCCTTTGAGTTAGCAACTATAAATGTACTCCAGAACTTCAAAGTTAAGGGGGGGTCGCAAGCTTCGTACTCTGTTGATGAGTTCATTGTTATAATTCATGAGTATATTGTAGTCATGGGGAACTGTGCCCAGTACTGCAATATCAGTCTTCTCATATTTTTGTTAACAATATTGAGAACTCACAGATTATATCGTAATGTATTTCTTAACTGAGGTTAATGATAATAATTAAGTTCTCAAACAAACATAACTTCAAAACCTGCTATGACCAACAATTTAAAAACTAGGCTAATACTGGTTTTCATTATACTAATAAGGTGAGAACAAGTTCTCGATCCTTACATCGTGATTCGCCAAATGTCGCACGAGACTCTTGCTATTCGTGAACGTTCTACCACAAAGGTCACACATCTTCACTCTCATTGTCCAAGGTTTCTTCGGAGTTTTAATCTTGTACCGATGACCTCGAGTAAAATGAATCTTCAAAGCCTTCAAGGTATCGAATTTCATATCGCACATTTTGCAATATGAATTTGTGATGCAATACTTGCTTTCAGGCGGTGAAATTATTTTCCTTGCTAATAAGCCCTTGTGTGGACTCTGACTGCTAATTATTTTCTTGCCCTTCATAATATCGACATTGTGATCGTAAGCTTCCTGCAGCAGTTCTGTTAACTCTGCATCATCTATTTGTGCAGCGTTCACTAAATTTGTAACAGCTTTCTTTTTCATCTCGACGTTAGCCAACTTCTCCTTCTCTGCATTAAGGAATTCCTCCAATATATCCTCATCGCTGTCATCTTCGATGAATTCTCCAACTGGCTCTCTGAATAGTTCCATTTCTAGGTCTTCTTCATCATCGCCCTCACCAGGAACCAAGTCTCTGTTGTTATCTTGAAGTAAATCCTCAATATCTAAGTCCAGTTTACCATCTTGTCGATTACTCACATTTACTTCATCGACATCAGGCTCTGCATTCTCAGCTTCGAAATCTTCTAAATTCAAATTACTGTGTAAATTGAAACTGTCTTCATAAAACTTTAATAATTCTCCTTTAAATAGTTTCTTTTCTTCATTTATTTTTAATTTGCTTAACCCTAACTTCTCCTGTAGCATTTTTCCCGCACTGAACTGTCCTAAGTCTATTTTTTTTCCTTCAGGTTTCTCAACATCTTTGTTACCTTTTTCTAACTTCATGTTATGTTTCATTCCTAATTCATTTTTCGTTTCAAGTGTTTTTCCTGAATTAAGCTTTCCTTTTTGCAACTGTTCTTGAGGCTTCATACCCTTGTCTAATTTCCCAATAATAGAATCTAAATCAGATTCAAATTTCGGAGATTTAGATTTTTTACCATTCTTTCCTTTGTCTCCAAAAATAATATGTTTTATTGTAGGTGTTGAAGCTCCAGATTTTGATGGAAATACTGAAATAAGCAAAATTGATTCCGTTAACAATTTCTCAGCCAAATTCATTCAAATTATGAACATTTAGTAATAAATTCAATAATCAGATTTTAATACAATACCTGGTGAAGCTAATAGTTCTTGTAGTGAAAACTCTTGATTATTTTCGTCTTTTAATGCCTTTTCTAGGTTCTTGTCTATGACACATCTCACTTTTTTAGTGTTATTTTGAACGTTCAACTCTAAATTTTGTAGCACATGAGAATTGTTAACGGGATCTGACAATTTCTTCAGAGAAATATCTATTGGAATATTGTCATAATCCTCCCCTGAAGTTATATCCGATGTATTCTCCCTGTGCTCAGAACTGGTCATACGGTCATGGTTTGTAGACCTAGGAGTTGAAAATCGGCTCAAGCTGAAATCAAGTCATAGTAAAGATTAACTCAAACATACATACCTAACATAAGTGCTAGTTCATACAAATATTTACTAATATTATGAATGTGAATATGTTGTTTGTTTGTTGTTCTTTAACAGCGCAACACAGAGTACGGAGGATGAGGAGAACCAGACTACTTTTCACTGTGAAAAAACATCTCATTTCTGTGGGAAGATCCAGCATGATGTTTAACAACTAAGCATTGCCTGGCAACCAACAATAGAAAGGAATTGACAACTTTTTATTGCTGTACTTTTACACCATGCACACATAGCCGCAGGAAGCATCTAGTATATTAATATATACACAAATATCCTAATCTATTACCTAAGATCAAGTCTAAATTCATCAACTGCATCATCTTCAAGCCAATGTGAATCCAAGGAATCCTCTAACACATCAGCTTCTTCCTCTATTACTTCCTTGATAATCCTGGCTTCTGAGTCTTCTATTTCATCAGCTCTTAAGATGTCAGTCATGAAGTTTTGGATACTTGTGCAAGTCGATTCTGGAAAAAAATTACACATTTAAGATTAAAACAAATTGTTTTTTAGTTTTAGATATTGGGAAATTGTCATAATGAACAAAAAAAACACATTTTAATAGCATACCATTATCATCATCTTTGGTTTTATGGTTGGCTGGTGTACTGGCTCCACTTAGTATCGGCAATCTGAAAAAAAGAACACATTAGTTTCTTGTTCAACAAACGACAATAATCCCAAGGGCAACAGTGACTGACTTTGATGTATTTTAACCATTACCACATTCAATAGTTTCTCATCACTTTCAAACTTTTTCTGTGTTAACAAATATTTCCTGACATTTCATTTAAAAGATAATGATAAAAATATGGTTGTCTTTTCTATTATTAACAATTTTAGCTTGTGTGTTGCTTTAAGTGAAGCACTGACTTTGATGAAGAAAAAACATTGAGGTAACTTGCACACCTGAGAGTTCTCCATAATGTTCTCAAAGGTATGTAGTCTGTCAATCTGCATTTGGTCACCATAGTGGACTATGGTTTGAAACCCTCCCGTTTTCGGAGGAGACTTGAGTCAAGAAGTGGGACAGTTATGGGTTGTGATGAATGAATCTGATATTATTAACTAAAGGCTTGACTAAGTATAACACAACTTATCCTCCAATCAATCTGTATCTCATACCTGAACATCGAAGCCTGTTCATTTCTCTTCAAGAAGGTATTGAAATCAACACCATCATCATCATCCTTGAGTCGTAGATAGTTTTTGATTTTTTTATCTGAGTTTCTACACATTTTTTTGAACTTGCAAGATGTTTTCATACTAAGGTAACACTCTTTACATAGTTGGAATGTGAAGACATCATTTCTTTTCACCTGGTTAAAAAAATGTTGCATTAGATAAAGTATAAATAAATTATTCTCTAATAAGAGAAAAATTCAGTATAATATATATATTTCATTTTAAAGTATAATTTTAAACTAACTAATCCTGCTCCACTCTAAATAAGATTGTTTAAGGCTATACACACATAATATATTTTAGAGAATATTGGACCTGATTCTTTCAGTAGCAATTCAAAATTTAATTCCAAGATCGATTAAATCACTTAAAAAACAAATTCTATTACAAATCTTGTAAGTTACATGGAATCTACAACTGAAATATATTAGAAGTTAAAAGTAATTTTATACGTTACCTGTAAGCTAGTAGAATAAACAAATAATCTTCGTCTTTCTTCATTGTATGGTAATAATTCAAGAGGATCGTCGAATTTACTGAGACATCCTCTACAAAATCCGTCCATTGTATGATATTGCCGGTATCTTTCACGTTCCCATTGGCCTCTAAATTGTAAATAAAATTCTCACTATGATAAAAGTGAGAGATTTTTGAAGGTAAAACAAATTCCAATTAAATTTCAATTGATATCCTATAGATAAATTGGAAAATAAACAAAATCAATAATTTCAGCTGAACTGAAATCCGATCAATAAACATTAATTATAGATTATAAAGAGATAACATTAACACAGACTACAGATTACGTACAATATGAAAACCATAACGATAGATTAATACTAGTAGATGCGATATGAGTAAAATAATAAAAAAAAAATGACTTTATGCATGAAGTAATAAAGGGTTTTTTTAAAGTTAATACAGTTATATAAATATTTATAATAGTTTACCTAGTTTTTATAATATCACAGAAATATCATCCGACAAAATATTTTATTAAGGAGCCTTTCAGCTTTTCTTTTAATGGATAGCATTTTTTTATTTATGCGCTGGCCAGTGTGCGTGGTACGAAAACTAAATCAGAAATATTACTGTCATTGTCAAACGTTACTGTCAAAAGCAATCAACAATGCCAAATGTCACTATTGGCATTTATCCATCGAATACAAAACAAAACATGACTAATACAAGATACGACTCGCATTAATTAAATATTTATAACATTTTTGAATAGGTTTATCGTATAGCAAAAAACAAAACAAAATGGCTAATAAACAGATCACAACCGATCCTGAAGTACAAGTGACGGTAAATAGACCGATCCGGGTGATACACTTTAGTGACGGTGTAGAAGAAGAATTCGAGGAAGACAAAGTCGATGGCCTAGAGAACACTCCTGCAGCAAGCGAAAACGTAGATCCGGTAACGTGCCTTATACTGTGATACGTTGTCATAATAGTAATAAGTAGTGTTCACATACAAAGGATATACACATTGATAGCTTACTGAACTGTTCGCCAAGTATCCACATACTGCAATAAGCAAGCAAGACATTTCTCAAGGACTTAACATCCTGTGTATTAGTAAAATAACATCTCTTTGTGTAATAAGAGACTGAACTTATTGGTTAGATATTGACAGGAAAATTGTATTGTAATTATTAGCTTCAGTATACAAACTATTATAGTACTTATGTTGAAGTATTAAATACTAAATTACAATAATGAATTGTTTTCAGAAATCATTGACATGGGGGCCGTGGTTTTCCCATTATGCGTGGAAATCGGGCTCCAGTGTACTGTACGCTGTAGACTATGCCGGGGAGTCATTAGCAAATTTCTTCGGAATAACCACACCAAAGTACCAGATAGAGATTGATGAGTATGAGAGAGTCAAAGAAGAAAAGAGGAAAATGGATGAGGATGTTGCGGGTTGGGTTCCCAAAAACACTGGGGGAGATATCCCATTGGTTTTGAATGAACCAGTTAAAGAATATGTAAAACATGAAAATGAGTCAGCAAAATAATATATATTTTAGTGTTAATGAATTGTTTGCTAACTAACAATATATTGAATTTAGTTTGCTACTAAATGCACCCTTATACTTGTTTCTGAGTCAACACACACTATAGTAAGCATAATATATCTGATACTGGGAGTATAATTGCAAATTTTGGGCATTTACTCATTTACTTTCTTCACCTTATTTATTTATTTTCTTCACCTTATTTGAACATGCAATATATATAAGGGTGTAATCTATTAAGTTAAATTACCAACATATTGTTGATTCTAACAAGTTTAACTTTGATACATTGCTTTAATTTTGATGACGGCATTTTTATCATGAGCACAAGGTGATTGAAACTTGGACGGTGTAGACAAATACATTTCTATTCATGTTCACACTCTGAAAATGTAAGTGGATAATATTTTTCTGTGCCAATTGTCATGGCCATACATTTTCTGGGTGAAAGTGTGAATATACCTAAGTTGTCTAAAGGAGTTGGACTGGCTGCAGGCTGTATTCCTTAATGGTGAACTACATAGTCACATTTTTTGCTTTATTGTACTAACTTTTACACAATTAATTTATTTGTTAATTTATTTTAATATTAAATGTGAGAAGTGACAAGTTTCTGTGTAACATTTTAAAACAATGTGCTATTGTGTGTTTTAACAGTAACTTATTTGTTGTTTGTGGGGAATTGATATATTGAATATTTTTTACAATAAAATTGTATGAAATGTTTTTTTGTGATTTAATCAAATATTTATCAAATTGAATATATGTTTAAATTAATCTTAATCAATTTATATCATTGCAGGTGATAATCCCAGTATGATAATTTACCATTTTATTGTATACAATTTAATAGTATTATTAATAATATTTCAAACTAAGGTATTATAGCAGTTTATACTATAATTTAGTAATTGTTATAGTCAAATAATAAAACTAGTATTGGATAAGGCACTACAATAAATTTATAATTTCACATATATATTTTTTCTTTTTTTTTATTGAAGCCCAACCAATTGAAAGGAAATTGTATATATTTACATGCGATCTTTTATTAGAATACTGCAGTCACGTGATTTTATGATTTGATTTAGTACGCCGAAGTGAAAAATATTTTTTTTACCTAAAGGGCCTACAATTGTAGAAAATGAATACTTTCAATGTAAAACAACCCTTTTTGACTATTAGTTATAATCATACGAGTCATAATGTTGCCAATATTTTATCTTAGCTACTATAGTTCATCATCACTCTCTATAGATGGCGTTATAGGTAGTCACGAATGATTATGAAAGCGAACTAATTCTGTGTGTTCAGTTGGTTACATACGTTCCACATTGTTTACGGTGCTTTCACTAGATGGCGTTATAATGATAAAAATAAGTTAAAATAATAATTATTATTTTTACTTATCTAATTAAATAAATATTTTAGGGAGGAACTACTAAATATATTTAAGCAAATTAATTATACATTTTATATTGTCTGATCTTATTTTAAAAGCCTCGGTCGTTATAAAGAACGAACTGATAATCCACTAATAATAAGGGAGATAGGTAGGTATGTAGTTTACCTATATCTTTAGACTGAAGATTATATAGAATGGCTAATTAATTTAATGAAAATTATAACCAAATAAAATCACTCATTTAGGTATTTACCTTTATCAAAATTTACTACGTGTACGTTATATAGGTAAAAATATTAATTATTAGACTGTAGGGCATACATAACTTTAGGTAGACCATTGGTTTTCAAACTGGGGGCTCACCCCACTAGGTAGAAGTGACCACATAAAAGGGGAAGGCGCAAGCAACATAGTTTTTGGTCTCATGTTATTTGGTTTTAAAATTGCATTGAACGCGTTTCAATACCGGATTTGGTTAATCCAGTGTGCTAAGTGAACCATTTTAAGTTAACTCACTGACATTATGAAATAGTTACCAACTAGGTAGTAGGTACTCACAGTAAATGAGATTTAATTTGTTTAAGATCTTTGCATTGCCTGACTAGCGCATTTATTTATGTAATAATTATTTGTTTATCCCTAGGGATTGTGAGCGGGCATTTATCTTTAAATAAACAGTACAGGACGGTAGAGAGTACAAAAACATCTTTGGGAATCCTCCATGTAGAAATTAGGTAATGTACGTGCGCTAAAACATTAAAAGTATTTTAGTAGGGAACTAATTACTTACCTATTAGCTAGGTACAGAAACGACTATAACCTTTTAACACTTAGTTTAAATCCTAATGCTACCTTAACAGACAATTGCACAAACTTGTTCATTGAAATATACATAATCATAAAATACGTAATAATAAAATGTATTAATAATAATAGGTATATAATAAAACATACTACAATCATAAAAATATTTTAAAATTTCGTCCCCAAAGAAAAAAAACTAATATTTCACCGTAAATCCCTTTTATTGCATTATCATAAAATTTACTTTATAAATTACTGGCTTAGGTACAACATGATTCAAGTAAAAAAATGGTATTGTATGTCGACAAAAGTTACAGCGATTGTAAAAAAAAATTCCTGAAAATTGTGATTTTCTCGAAAGTTAAAAATTGTTAGTTAGATATTTTTTTTCTATGGGGACGATTTTTCTGTGCAAGGATTTAATGATGCATTACGATTTAAATGAATGTTAATATTTAAAAGTCGTGTCTCTAACTGACCGTTAAATCACACTTAATACTCAGTTAAAAATAAGGTTTATTATTTAAAAATAAGGTTTTACATTTAAATGCCTAATTATTAGTACGACCTATACCAATTTAAGTATAATGTACGTATAATGTACGTATAATGTTACGTATAATGTGTATAACAGATATATATAAGTAAATGATCTCAATCATCAACATTATTAAGAAGAAAAGTAGAGAGGCAGTTAAGGTAAGTATAGTATGTTCTGTACCACCTCGTAAGAAGTTAGAATAAAAATGTATGTTTTTATCTATCGAATAGAAAAAAAAAATAACTTTATTAGACGCCACGCCATTGACCGAGTAAATGTAAAAATGCAAAAGATAATATAATATCAAGTCTCCGTTATCTTAAATTAGTTTTGATTGTTCACGTACAATTTTTAAATCATTACCACGAATTAACATCTATTTCAAAACGTCTAACTGGATTCCATTTTCAAGGTACAAAGAAACGTGGACGAATTTGCATCCATACTCTTAAATTATAGTCCAATCAACACAAAACGAGTCGTAACCGACACTTTTGAGTACGATTAAAACTGAACTTTAAAATTTACGAATACGGTACATAGTCGCTCGTACGATCCACACATGTTATTGTTTGTCAGTGTTTCGCGCGTGATATGTCGAATTGTAAACGGTTTGAGCGGTCAGATCGATATGCGTTGCGCGAGGGTGTTTAGAGTCGCGCGATTGGCCGCCGTGTGTGGGGCGGGGCGAGTGCGGCGACTGCGACGGGTACGGCGACTGCGGCGAGTGTGAGGCGGACGGCGCGGTCGCGGAGAGCGGACGGCGGTTTTGGCGCCAAAAACATTCGAGAACTTTCTTTTAGTTTATTTAGTTTTTAATTTAGCGTGAACTACACTATATTTTGTATAGTTATATTTTAAAAGATTTTATGTGATTGGTTTTATTTAAAAACCAGATAATAAAATGTTAGGCTGAATAGAAAAATTCCATGTAACGTAATAAAAAAATTTGAAAATTCTTTGTGTATATTTTTAAAATATATTAGCATGTAGCTATAATATAAACACAAGTTCTTATGTAAGAATAGAACTTAAATGCTTTGGTAACTAATTTATTTACTTAATAAAAATATATTTATTCACAACCATATTGAATTTGATGGCTAATTTATACGGTATAAAACTCCGCAAACAATTTTTTTGTAAATACCTGTCACAAGAGTTTCATTGCCGTTTATTATCCTGAATGGATTGTGGTCATTCTGATCTAAGGCGGCAAAATATTTTTTTTACCCAGGGCCAGTAAGTTCTTTGCGAATAAGAACTTTTATGGACACAAGTAACTGGGTGTTTACTGAAAGGCTGAATTTACACTGCAGGAGGAGCAACTTTGCCTCATCCCCCCCTTAGTCATTTCTTCGGTACAACCGAGGGCACTAGGTAGGTATCAAATACTTATCTACTAAAATATTATCTAGAAAATCCAGTCAATCCATGAACTAGGCATATTTTTCGAATTTACGGCTACAAACAAATATGTACTTATTACTATGTACCTACCTACGATATTATCTACCTATGCTTAAAATGATTTGAGATCTTTTTTTTTTTATCCACATAGGTAATATGTCGGTAAACTATGGAATAACTTAATGTGGGCCTTACGCTCGTCTGAGGATCCAAATACCATTCAAATCAGGTCTGATGTAATCCTAAATCAACCTTCAATATTTTGTTTGTTACCAAACTCAACGGCCTTGAAAGTTAAGAAAAATAACCAGAAAAGGTCGAGGCTAAATTATTACCATAGAAATTGGGAAACAACCAAGCCCCGCAACAGGACAACATAAAACATTAAAACATAAATCAAACGACCACGAACACAACTTTCGACTCATAAATAAAAACCGATTCATACATTTTCGATAATTTACGACAAACCGTAGTAATTATTAGCTAATTCAATAATTCGCTAACAGTGTAGGTCATTCCGGACAATATGCTCCTTTATACGGCAAGCCAGTATTGCCAGCGTACGGACAATTTTACCCTTTTTGATTCATTGAATAAAATTGCAAATTTAAAAGAGGCGCGTGGTCAGACCAGTTTTGCGTGTTCGACTAGAATTACTGGTTTTCAGGAGCGTGCTTTATTTTGCACGAATTTGGCAAATACAAAAAGTTTGTTGGCATTGTTTGATCCAGTTTTCGCTAGTTCACGGTTTGATTGTAAATAAATAAATACACGTCGTGAAGCATCAGGCAGGTGTTGAATTTTTGCGTTTTGTTTTCGAGTTCGTCCGTCTTGTTAGGTACCTACCTTATCTATTTACCTAAGGTAAGGTAGATCTTAGGTATAAATATTCTACAATTATACAGGAGTTATCATATGTCTGTTCATTACAAAAATAATATACGTAAACTCTAACTCTAACAGCAATGCAAATGGAATATCTAATAAGTACAACATTTACAATGGGATTTTAAAATATAACGAAAAATTTACATCGTCTAACATTAATTAAAAGTCAGTACCTACCTATTATTGTTCATAAATTGTTATTTATTATGCGTCCCCACTTTTGGCGAAAATATACTTACAAATTTGCCTTCTTTGAACTTGAAACTAGGTACTTTTAAATTTTAAATTATTTACAAAGTTACTGGCAGCCAATACATAAAAATGAAAGGAAGAAAATATTTAAATAAGGAACACTATACATCGTGTTATAAATAGCTGAACTTTAGTTTGAGTTACTTTATTAATCACTATTTATAAAACGCAACACAATATCGATGCAATATTCAAATTTTGCGTCCATCGGAGGGTTTGCGCGGCAGATGTTCTATTTCAACTTTGCATGCATTCGCAATGTTGTTTATTAAAAAAAAAATCTTTTGTGGGCATTTAAAAAAGTAAAACTTCCCTTGACAATACGCCATGCAAATTAGAAAGGAATGTGCAGTACAAAGTCGTAAAGGTACGAAAACGAATCGCTAATATCATCGTTATTTCTAATAGTAAAGTGGTCATATTTGTTTGAGGTGTAATTCAATGCAAATATTATTTTTATTCGAATCGGTTGCAGGGGAATCTGGTCTGTATTCTACGGGAATAAGGTTCGGATTTAAATGCTTGCAATGGAAGAAAAATTTGCATAAGCATCGCACACCTTTCCGCTGATCCTTTCTATGGCAGTTTGACTGACAGGGTTTAGGCCGAATGAAATTTAAATCGTGGATAAGAAGGCGTTATGTTCTCCCATTCATGTATTGTAAACTGTCGATAAATAATTTTTCATATTTATGTTGGTTTTGTGGCTCGTACGTCGGCCGGAAATTGTAATTCTATCTATAACGCTCCTGCTATATCTGTACCCTAATCTATTAAAAGTGACAATAGATAAATGCCCAGCAGTTTAACGCGCTAATTAAAATACTAATTGGCACGCTTATTAACGGGAAATAAAACTTTGTATGTACAGAACTTCATTATGCGAGTAACGAAGTATTCAAATTTTACTATACCACTTAATGTAAAGAATTTACTTCGTAGTAGACTCTACAAAGCTCTACAATATGATCTACTTGGACATTAAAATACAGACTCTACAATATTAGTGACTATGCAATATTTTTTATTTGATGGGGATATCAAATAAGCCTGCAGTTTCACCATCCTCTGCCGTCCTCTTACACCTGTGTCAAACTTCAAATAGGACTGTAGCAGGGACCGTAAACAGTTAGTCCTGTTTAGATGAGGCGGTGATAGAAATATCAGTTTGTTGTATTCGTTTTTAAGAAGACTGAACTTTAGGACTGTTAGTGAGGTTAGGTCTGTTAGAAAATATCGTAGCACTTTGTTATACACTCTACTATACCCTACAATACAATACTCCGATACTCTACATCACAGACTCTACAATACAAGTAATGAAATATTATTATGTAATAATAAAAATCAAAATATCACAAGGCCTCGTTTCCTCTTCCGGTGTCGCTCCCGATGCAATTGGTTTGTGCAACAATCGGGTGGTGCGTGAAGGGGTGATATGCAAAATAGGAGATTAATCAAATTGCAGCTTGCATTGATATTATGTAACGAACGTCAACCGTTCGAGCGGGCGCGCAGCGGCTACTGCCAGGTGATGTACGATTAATAAGTGAGTATTTATTTAAGGCTACATGTGTAGGTATATAGTAATTAGGTTACTAGCGGCTTAGATTTCTATGGGATTCAATTAAGGTATTTTTTTCAAATATAACGTACGTATTTCATTTAACGATAATAGAATGCATTATCGTACTATCGTACTACTTATGAAAGTTTTTTTTTATTTGTATGCGATTTCAAAGATTATTTCCTATGTACAAACTCACAAATATCACCTCTTTGTAATATTAGTATTGATTGTAATTAATAAGGATACTTTAGGATACAGAAATTTTACGATGTTCTTTGCTATTTGATTGTTCTTTAAAATGTAGAACCAGTGGATGATACAAAACTTCCTTCTACCAAAATTATTTACAATTAGAGGTTTTAGTGAGTAAAATTTTCATATGTGGAGGCAAATAATATAAAACGCCTGATAAATACTAGATGCGATTACTATTGATAAAGTTTAGGTTTTTCTTTTGTAGTTGAAGCTATTTAAGAATTACGATATGAACCTACTGCTAAGAATAATTGAAAGTAGTACTTCATTATTTTTTATAATAATTATTAATTATAATCTCATTTGGTAGGCAATTAATTATTTACTATTAAATAAATATTTATAAAAATGTTACATATTTTAAAACCGTTTATTACATTATGATATAATTTATTTCTCTCCTGACATCTCGCGCAGTGCTCTTAATATATAATTTTATAAAAATCCACAATACAACGACCACTACCGGGTCCCGGAAATTCGCAAACCAGTTCCTAAACCCAGCCCTAAACTGGCGAGGGACACTTTAAAACTTTTAATACAAGCACAATAGCTCGCCCGGGCGCCTGAGAGCCGATGGGCAGAGTCCGGCACAATAGCCGTACCAGCCGATTAATTCGCTACACAATGACCACGAGCCCGTAGGTCCGAGAGGTCATATTTAGGTAGAGGGTTCAAGGGTCAGTAAGGGTTACTAGTAAATAGCAGCGTATGTCCCACCGATGCCAGGGGAGTGACGCGGTGGCAAAGTTTAGAAAACATGTCGCGTTGACGGCCAAGGAAAAATTTATGTGTTTTCGCGCGTTTTGTTTGCAATGCGAGTTATGTTTTGCGGGTTGTGTTCTACACGCGGTTTATTGAAACCCAACTACGACAGATGGCTATAAATCAGCGCATAGTTCTGTTGTTTACGTAGTAAACGGTTTGTTTGTCTTTCAGATGTATTCTTTAGTGTTTAGTGCTGTCTGATTAGGCTTCTAGATGTTTTTAATGATGGTAGATGACAGGACGCGTTGGACGTTAAAGAAGACTTTTTGGAAGATTTTCGACTCTTAAAGTTCATTTTTCTGAATAGAGATAAAGAGGACAGCAATTCCTATCGTCAACGTCGCGTCCCATCGAGAGGAAGTAGAAGAAGTAGGAGGTTAGCTCGTACTCAAGGAACGATGAGGTGCCGTATTTTTCTTTTAATTTTAAATAAGTTTCTTCTGGATTTCTCAGTGAGCGGTGAGACAAATACAGACAAGGTAGGTGCTGGTCTGATAAAGCAGATTAGCTTAGGTATTTTATTACAGAACTTCAAAGAACAGTCGAGAAAAAGAACGGTGAAGGTCTGTCCAAGCACTGCGCTAAATTTTCTTAAGTCAAAGGGTGCTAAGACAACTTAGTAACTATTTAATGATAGCTAAGATCATGGGTGACGCCAGGATTACTTTCATGGAGGTGTATCTCCATATTCACACTGTAAATTAAAGTAGATGCTTAATATTTTTATTCATACAATAATTTAATGATAACATCTTGTTTTATCAATATATTCTATTTTTCTTCAAGGTACACACACACCCCGTGCAGCATGTTAGTGAAACCTCTTTTACCTTGTTTCCTGGTGTCTATAGCTGAAACCGACGACCATATCACACAAACACGCTTATTAAATTTTGTCAATTATATAATTCCATAGAACCTTTAGAATGCCAGAAGTTTTCGGATAATAAGCGCTTTGTTTAATTCGCTGATCGTTGAAAGTCTCAACTCTTTTCAAAATTCACCTAAAATGTTCTTCACTCGCCACTTCCACTTCAACTCAATCTATTTAAACCATACAATTTAAACATTTTCAAGTACTAAATCATCTGACTCATACAAAAGTCAACAGTGGCAAGCACTCTTGAATTACGACATCAGATGGAATCGGGAGCGATAGTTATCGCCAAATAAAGGGCTCATAGAAATCACACGGCGCAGGACCAATAATTTCATGATACAGCGAGGCATAAAGTGTGAAATTGGTGATCTTATCTGAGGCTATTGTCTGTCTGTGTTTTGTTTAAGAAAACTTCAAATTGTTAAGCTAAAAAAATTTGGTGCTTTTAAATGAGTTTTTTTAAATTTAGTTACCTTTCATATGCTGGTGAGCGTGAAGGGTACATCCTTAAAGACCAGCCAACCTCTTTTGTTTTTGGTGCCTTTGTTTTTCTGGCTTTCTCCTTTCGAATAGCATTGGAATCTTCATGACACACTTAATTCCTGACATGCTCTTCCGATGTGCTGGCTGGTTGCAGGCATTGACGTAATAATATAGTAAAGTGGTATCTATCGATGTTGAGATGTTTCTAACCTAATGTCACCCTATCTAACCCTGAACCGACGGGCCATTGCGAACCACAGTAGCGTACCCATGACTATATTAACTAAAAAAACATCAATACAGATCCGACGTGTCTAACCCTTTCACAATGCATAAAAAGACCAATTTTGTATGCAGACCCGGTGTCTCGTTTCAATAAAGTGTAATAAAAAAAGAAGATAAAAGTTTTTTACCCACGATCCCTTGGGGTCATATTTTTAATGGGGTTGAATCCTTAATTTGCAACAAGGTGCATCGCACGCAAACGAAGGGATGCATCGAGAGATTTAAATGAGTTCTATAGTGAAAAAGTGTAAAGGGTTGAGCCGAGGGTATTTTCCCACCGTCACGACAAAAGATGTTAGCGCTGTTTGACATTGACGTGTCGGAGTTTTGTATTGATTGTTTATCGATTTGTTATTTCTCGTGAATTTATATCGAATATTCCACTCGACTTTGGGTTATTAGTCGATTGACAAATTAAGAAAAAAAAAAAGATTAATCTTGTATTTTTTTTTATCGGCAGTACTTTATTTATAGTGAGATAGTAAATAACAAATGAACACTCTCCTCAACACGCTGCTCTCAAACTTCAAGTTTGGATTTCTTGTTTCACGAAATGTATACAAATTTTGATCTTTGGAACGTTCACTGGTTCGATTCTCGGTTGGAGCAGACATTCTAGCGACGGATAATATTTCTTCTCTTAATTTTTGTCTACAGAATCTGCAACAGAGTGGATTTTAGTATGAGTACGAATTTCTAAACATTTTATTTTTTAACTAATTCAATTCGTTAATAGACATAGTTCCTTTTTCAATTTACTAGAACATCTAATCTGGTCCTTAATTGACAGTAGTCCAGGTACAAAATTAAGATAGGCATCTGACTGGCTGATGGTTGCGACGCTTCGATGTTAAAAGTAAAGATAAACATGGCGGCGTTGTTTGCAATCAGTACGCGCAGATAGGTTACGTATGCCTGTGGTTTACTCAGGGTATAGTCAGCAAAAAAATCACGTTTGCATACACGCAATTTGTGATCACTACCACGTCTGTATGATAATGGTTAAGCAAGAAATGATCTGGAGGATATGAGATCCTTGCAGACGAATCCATAAGTCATTGGATTAGGTACACCGTAGTACTGAAAAAGACCCATATGAACTGTTCATTGACTGTTACATCTGGTGAATTTTTGAAAGCTAAATTTTAATATTCCCTAAAAAGTCAGTTTCTATGCATTGATTACGGAGCTATTAATCAGCGTTGTGAACTGCCGTGTTAATGACATGCTCAAGCACCAAGTTTTGGCCGCTCTCGTCATGTATAAATGCGCTAACAGAATTTCACGACAGTTTCTTAGCCATGGCTTGGCATTAATGAACAATTAGTTAGCATAGTGTAGATAAATAGTTTACTAGGAAAAACGATCTTTTATTTTAGTTGGAGTTTTGTAATAGGCAAAAAAATTATTGTGTTTTATTGTTTGATAAAGTACCTAAGTAGGCAACTACATCGTTCCTTATAAAGATTTTAGTTCTGAAATCGTTGATTTGCAAGGAAAAAGGCATTTTAATATATGTTACATACAATATGTGACAGATAAATATTTGTTCTCGGGTCATGGGTGTTAGTGACGTGTTATTTGTGTTGTCCATGCCCCTCGCGACACAAGGAATCTTACTGCGGGGGTATGAGTGTGTTTGCGTTTAGCGTTTTAATTTACAAATAAAAAAATAAGTCCTTTTACAATTCGTTTATTTTTTTTATATCAGCCATAAAACAGTGAAGCGAGGGCCACAAATAATCCGAAATAGGCAGTGACGCATGTGTCTAAGTATTCATAACATAAATTATTATCATGATCAAGATTATTCAAGATACGGAATATGTAACAATGTCTAATTAAAATTCTCTGTAAACACTAGTTATATTTGACAATGCCCTAGTTAGATACATGAGCTATAGGGTTGCCAAAGCGTGTAATTAAATACAAAAACTGTTTATTTAATTATAGGATACGCAAAACAGACAGACAATACTAGTAGGTATATAGACATGACTACTTATTGCTACTGAGAGTTAAAATATATCAATAAAATCAATTGTAAAGTAAATTTTGTCAGAAAAATGAGTTTTTGAGAGATTTATCCTTTTTTAGTTAGTTTTCTAAAAATCTTACAACTAATACTAAAAGTTGGAACAATCAATTTGAATTAATTTCCTATTTCTTCTAATCAAATACATACATACATCAATGATATGTACACTTCTTAAATATATTTGCTATTGACTATTTAGAATAAAATTTAGCAGCCACATAAAATTAGCTAGCCCTAGGTAAGTAGTGGCAGCCCTGATGAACTATCATAACAGACCTAAATATCTATATTAAGCCGTATTAACTTAGATAATTATTTCGAGGTCTTATAAAACGAGATTGTATTTATTTCCTACATTTAACAATGATGTTTTAACCTTAATGTATGTTTATTAATCTATTATGAATTATTTTTATCTATAATAAGATTAGAAAATGATTTTTAAAACAGATGTTGTAAATGTTTGTAATCGCTAAACATTCAAAAGGTCAAGACTGATTAGAATTACGTTTATACAATATTCTTTAGATTTTTTTGTTAACCGTACTTTTGGGTAACAATTTTCAATTTGAGGTCAATGACTTTGTTATTATATTATATTATTTGATATCATTATATTTAAACATTTTTTTTTCATATACTATTATCGTAATCGTTATTCATGTAACTATATTTAAGTCAAATTATTTTTACAGTTAACTAAGGCATAAAATGTTATACAAAGTAAATGAACAAAAACTTTCGGATTAAACTTAAAATGGCAGAAATCTTGCTCTATATGGCACGTGGTGCATGTGTAATCAGCTGTACCGCAACTCATCGCTGCCGTGTTGTGCCGATTTGCAAAGAGGAAGTCGAAAAGGAAATCCAAGTCACTCAGCATGTTCCCGCAATAATCCACAGGCAGGGCTCTAGCTAGAATCGAATTTGAAGTAGAGTAGCATTGGTTACAGGTAGGGCGGAAGAAAAAAAATATAATTGATCTGCCCTCGAAGCACGGGCTCCTAAATCGATCACCTAAATTGATATACATTCAATAGCTTTTATATAATAATTCATCTTAGTTTTTGGTATTTTTAAGGTATTGCCCCACAATGT
>DWPA01001258.1:0-19345 GCA_018251375.1 Calpodes ethlius | reverse complement strand
GTTTAAATAATAATATATGTATATAGAAAGTTATATTTTTTGTAAATGATTTTTTTTTCTAATATTTGAATACTTAATATGGTTTTATTTTTAAATTTCAGAAATTTGATATAAAATTTGGTTAACTAAAATAGTCTTTTTATTATATTTTTACTAAATATCTAACACAGTTTTTATCGAATTATTCTACATTAAAATCAGTATTAAATTTTAAAAATGTACATGAATTTCCACCACTTTTAAAATATACTAAATATCTGTGATTCCTAGATAGATAATGAATGTTTTATACTCTGGAATTAAAATCGTAAATACTAAAAGTCACGATCTTCACGAAGATTAAAACTTCTTCCATTTTTAAATTAATTCGTATTTGGTCCGGAGACATCCATTACAATGAGAGCATTCGGTAATTGATTCAACACGGTCCCAAGATTTAGAATCCTCTCGCGGTTGAGGGTTAAATCTTTGTATCGAATAAAAAGGTAATTGTGTTCGAGTCGCTCTCGAATTGTAAAAAATTCTATTAAGAGTGAGAGGTAATTTTATTAGGTGTTCGAAGCAGGATGCTCAAAACTTTTTTTGACATTTTTAGGTTAATAATAATTATGTACAACTTGTTACTTAAATAAATAAGTTTAATTAATATATATAAATTAATTTAATGTTTAAAATTTGTTGCTTTATAAATAATTATGTAATAACTTTTGTAATTATAAATCAGTGGTTGATTTTTTGGTTATTATTGTAAGTATTATTAAATCAGTGTTTATATTTTCTAAATACGTATATAACGTAAAAATAGGCTGCTATTTAATTTTTATAATAGATAATAACAATTCAATAATTACACGTCTTCATTAACGTAGTTGGCAGATTATTAAAGAAAAAAGTGAAATAAAAATTAAATAAATATTTTTTTTCCAATTTAAAGATTTACGGCGATAATCATTGTAATCCGATACTCACACAATTCTATCATCACGCGTTACAGACAGATTATTAAAAAATAAAGTAAAATAAGTTAGTATTTTAAAAATTTTAAGATTCACCATGATAATTACAATCCTAAAATCATATCAATAAAAAAATAATAAAACTATCCTTCGAGCCGGATTTGAACCAGCGACCTATGGATGACAGTTTATACCAGCTACAGTCCACCGCTCTACCAACTGAGCTATCGAAGGTACGAGAACAGTGGCGAAATTATCGAATGTATTTTCAGTGCTCTCAAAATAGTTTTTTGTTTTGTTAAAAATAACTATTTAGGCAACCGTAGATAACAATCAACGTTAAAACACAAAACAAAGTATCTGGGTACCTAAATGAAATAATCTCATTAATAATACGGATTTTAATTCGGTTTAAAGCAGATTTACTTCCGATAAAGTTTTAGATGTATGGCTTCAATATATTAATAGCCGAAAAGGTTGTATCTATTCTCGTACTTGAGGACGTCTATGGCATAATTCATTTCGCTGCTGCAGTGCCGATTGGTGAAGATTTTCGTGGCCAACCCAAGTGTCCGAAGAGTTTGTGCCTTCCGAAGGCATCCAACATGGCTTCCGAAAGTATTCAACTTATAACAAATAACTCTGATAGTTTTACGCGCGTTTTAAAGAACAGAGTAGCGCAAAGAATTTTTGCCACTAGCGGTGACCCAAACAACTGAACGCGTCTGCTAATTAGTATAATTCATCATTTACGAACGATTAAGTCCGCCATGTTATGAATGCTTATAATTATGTGATTAATAGTAAAAAATAACCTGATTTACCTAGACAATTTTGGTGGGACATTATTAATTATGTTTTGAATAATGAAGTATAACATCGTACTCTCGGACATCTATGCTATATAGTGATACGACGTTTTTATTCAAAAGTAAGAATAAAATATATTTACTTTCATAATCTAGAATCTGTATGAAATATTATTAGTATCCTTTAAACGCGAAAGTATAATTCTTATTTTCTGGCAGCGCATTTTATAGTTCTGCGTTAGCGCCAAAGTTCACGGCAAAAACTCCAAAAAGCGCTAAACAGTAATAGACCAGCTCCAATTTAAACTTCCCCGTCGGAAAAATACAAAACACGAGAGAACAGAGACGCAATCAGCTACCATGAGATTAGTCGCTCCCGCGATCCCAAATTAAATCCATCGCAGAAAATTGTGACAAACGCCATCCGTCATCCAGACCCCTCATTTGCATGAGAAAAACCGTTGAAGAACAACTATTTATCAAATGGCGGAGGACTTCCGCCCGCCATGACAGGCGCGACGCGCTTCCGCCCGCCATCTTGGGATGAAAATGACGCATCCGGCTGTGTTTGTATGTCTGGATAAGACTTGGATGGAGTATATGAATTTTTTTATTATATTTTATTATTATTTAAAATTAAATAGTATTATGCTCTTTATTGTGATATCTAGTGACGTATAAATGAGTATTTTTAACAGTTGAAATTGAATTTGAATAAAAATGTACTTATGATAGATTTTTCAAAGATGTTTATGTTGAAGCCTTAACAGAGAAGCAGCAGCAAGCAGCCGTCTATGGTTTAAATAGATTGTTTTATTTAGGGTCACGAAAACGGTGATAAGTCCATTTAATTATTTAGACATTTGTCTTCTTATTGCTGCTGATACTCAAGAAGCGAAGCAAAGTCCAGTTATTTGATACACAAACGATTATAACTGAACAGTATTTTATAACAAATTAATATAATTATTTCCAAATATATAGTTTTATTTTTATTTAAATCTAAATTAAAATTATTATTCATTAACAATGTACAAAATTGTATTTTCATCAAAGAAAAATAATTAACCATGTACCATCCAGTAGCTAGTAACATGGATACGTCGATCAGACCGCTTCAGATAATTTAGTGGATCGCGCAGTGAAATAAATAATCAGCGTTGATTGCGTTGACGCTGTTTTCTGGTCGCCATCTTTTCGGACGCTATTTTGTTTCTTACCTGTCATTTGTTTCTGAGGAATTGTTGTATTACTAGTAATAAGTACGTAAGTTTTATATATTTTTAAGTAAGTATCTACGCACGTTTTAGTCTAATAATTTTAAAATTTACAGAGTAATTCAGAGTATTCTAAATTTTTATAGTGTTTACTTAGTGCAGATTCTTAGGTAATGAATAAAAAGTCACTTATTAAAAAACGTAAATTAAATATATTACTTTTACTTCATATAAGTGTAAGATTTGGTAAAGACAAAATTTATAAAGGGAAGCAATGCAAAAACCTGCATTTTATTCATAAATTGTGTTACAAATATATTTTTTTAAATAAACAGTGATAGCGTTAACTATGTATTATCGTTACTTTAAACATGAAAATTATTTACATAAAACAGTATTACTATTACACGTTACTCACTGTTACTGTAAGTTACCAACGGCGCACGAGGCCATCGGCCACCCGCATAAATCGGTATCCATTACAACACACATCTGTCCTAGACGGGGCCTTTTACCGTTGTAAGTTTCTTGCCATTTTAATTATGATATTAGTATTACATACTACACTATTTTCGCATCTGTAAGTCTTTGTAATGACACTAGAATATTTAGACAGCATTCTCTAAACTGACATATACATAATATATATTTTATATTTGCAAACTGACCTAACAAATAAACACCAAACGTTGACTCTATATTATTACAATAGGTATATCAGTAAAAATCATATTGAAATCGGTTAAACAGTTTCTGGCATTAGCCGAAACTAGAGGAGAGAAAACTGCGGAATAGTTGAAAAATCTCAAAAACTAATACTAGCTGCATAAAACATAGTAAAAAATCCAGCGATCGCTAATACATAGAACCATAACACCACTTTACCAAGATCTGGAGAGATTGGCTCGGATTCAGTGACAAAACTGAACATAATGCTGCATTCGTTATGTAATATAAATCGTCAATGGAAAGCCAAGAGTACTAAAGCGCCATTTTGGAAAAAATAAGATATGTATCCGGTTTGATTGGATTTTTTTTCTGCGTCACTTAGTCTTGGTTTCTTAACGATCTAAGCACTATTTTTACGTTTCAGCACCGAAAAATAGTAACATACCTAATGCAAGTTGTAATAAAATTTCAAATCAAAATATATAGAAGATATCTATTTCAGTAATAAGGTAACAATGTCACAATATAACTTTGCTTTTACTGCATTTAGATAGGACAATAAGAAAAAGGTTGAGGTCAATTTTGTGCAAAAAATGACTATAAATCACTGTCCTGAAAAATGGCCTTTTGGCGCTTTAGTACTATTGGTTTTCCAGTGGCAATTAATGTATATTTAGTAATATAATAATATTAATCACCATAACTGCTGGGCTCGGGTCTCCTCACACAATGTGAGGGGTACGGGTCCACCTGCTGGCTAAGTGCGGATTGGTTGACTTCACACACCTTTGAGAACATTATAGAGAATTCTCAGATGTGCAGGTTTCCTCACGATGTTTTCCTTCACTAAAGCAAGTGATATTTAATTTATAATACGCACATATTTTTTTGTAAATTAGATTAGCGGGATTCCAAGTCACGCCTCCGTGTTCTGGAAACCAACGTTCCAACCACTAGACTATCACTGCTTTTCAATGTAATATGTATATATATGCATGATATTCATTTTCGCGCAACAATTAACGCCCTCAAAGTTTTGCTGTGTGCTGTTAATTATAAAGGTGCGGTCAATGGGGCGGTAAAGGTCAAGCAGATGTTCAACGTTCGCAAGTAACGCGCGTGACATGAGACTTTTTTTATTGTTTTGTAGTGAGCTTTGCAATAGTCGAGACATAACCATTTTACATGGGTAATTACATATATCATGCAATATCGCTATTCACAACTGAAGCGAATATCTCGACTAATATTTTGTGGTAACATTTCTGAGTTTTCAAAACTATTAATCTGATCGAAGTCAAAATGCTCTATTAAGGACGATAGGTAAGTATCTGGCTAGATACAGCGATGTCCTCTTACGCTCTATATCCTAACCGACAATAGGTATACAATATTCCACATTATATAATAATATTATATTAAAATTAAATTATAATAAGTCAAAATTAGAATTAAATCAAAATTAACTCCTACAATAAGACTATACTATTGACTCATCGGGTGTCATCCAAGAATGCGTTAGTCGAATAGTAACTTTTATTTATTAAAAGTCATTTCACTAACAAACTACTATGATATCCCTTAGTGAGTAAGTGTCACTATTTTTTTTACCTTAATTACACCCGTTAGTACATCAACCGCTATTCGTATAAATATGAATAGGAGTAAGTTTAATTATGCTGTGGTATTTGTATTGAAAGCATTATTAATGAATTATCATTAGAAATGTAGAATTTAAATTGATATTAACATATATATATCTATCTATCTATCAACCTTTAAAGGTTCACTGCTGGATATAGACCGCCCGTAATATGCGCTAATTAGACCACCAACCCCCCACCCTATGATAAAAATATAATAGTAATTATTATGTTTTTGTACTAGATGGTTCATGATTGTTTGGATTCAATATTAAGTTAGTCTAATAAAGTATATCTGTGTCTATGGGTATTTTTATTACAATCATTTAAGTTAAGTAATAGGTAAGAAAATTCTGTAGAATTTGTCTATCTGGTATTTTTTTATAAATATTGAATATATCGCATATACGATAAGCATTTGTGATAGTTCATAATTTATTTACTAAACACTTATTCTACGTTATTCGCGATACAGCAAACAGTTGTAATAATGTTTGTAACAAATACAAATTGATAGCATCGTGAAATCGTAAAGATATTTTGAAATAAACTTTTTATACATCAGGAAAGTGAAAATACCGTCCATCCTTTCCTGCACAAAAATATTCATTGCAATTCCCAATCTAAATACATATAAATAAAGTTCAATTTTACTTATATGCTAGTACAAGTATAATGTGATATATTCATGTCCAACGTTCATTCAAGTTCTAGACAACACCTGTCCAAAGTAATGAATGGATTGGAAAATAAACCTTATTAAATGAAGCGTTCGGTCCAATTTCCTGTACATTTTGAAATGTAGGGTGACCAGGTGTACGAAGGAATTCACGGTTGGTAAGTCACGGGTGCATATCGTTACGCTATGAGTCATAACTTAAAGGTCAAACGCGTGGACACTTTTTGTGATCATTTGCTAACGTTACATTAATTTTGCAAACATGCAGTTACTTTTTTTAAATTGCCGGCGTTAATTGAAGTGTTACATGAATTCAAAAGGAGACATTTTTATACGTTTTGACATATTTTTTCTTTATTAAGTTAAAGTATTTCGTTTTAGTAAAGAAAGATCACCTGTCAAAGTAGATTATAAAGTATGATGAGATTTTTTAATTTTCTTTAAAAATTATTACGTGATCGCATGTCATCGAAAGTATTATCGATTTGTGATTGGTTAAAAACAAAACGTGGATCAAGTATGATCTTTTATCACTCTGATTTTGCCACAAAATATATAAAAAGTAATAGTGACAATGTGTACTAATGTTTGGTAACGTAAGGATACCGACTGTAAATAGTAGCAACAATATTCCCATTAGAGAGGGTAGCAATCTAATTACCGACGGTATTACCAGAAAAACTTTGTCAGCAGAAGTCATTAGGTTTTTCGTTTTGTAATTGACACACATGTATTCTATTAAAAAATTATGTCTAAGTAACAATAAAGTACTTTATTAGAATCAGTGTTTTATTGGGCTAACCTAGTATAGTAATAGTTACTGTTAGGTTCCGTAATATTATTGTATTTTATTATCGTTATCCATTATCATATTTGTGGTTTGGATACAATAATGTTAATAGATAATTTAATTACGAGTAAATTGATCCAATTCGACAAAATAGAATAATATTGAATCATGCTGTGGTTTTAAAAAGGGCCCTTTGACTGTGTCCAACTTAGTAGGGTGATGGGTAAAGTTGTCACAATACCACAATGCAACTTTGAGCTTGTATACTCGGTGAAAACTTTTATTATATTAAGCAAATACAAAATACTAAAAATAATATTCACGTATAATATGTAGCCATATTTCTATATTACTTTCTAATTTAATTTTAACATTTTTCGCTATTCGATATGTATAATTAAATTTAAGCCAAATTAAATTTTATTAGAATACCTTGACTCCAGAAATTTAAATCATTCATTATTCAAAATACTCTCACGTTTTTAATTATCTAACTGGTCACTCAACAATTCACCCTCATGCCGATGTCCGACCCATTAAAACTCTAAACATGGTTCCGGACTTCACAATCCTATCTCATCTTTTTAAATCCTACATACTCAATATCAAGATACGTATCTACCCAAATATAATAAAGCGTATAAGTTAAAATCTTCCTAATGTTACGTATAAATAGAATTTAAAATGCATTGCACGTATTATTCGCTATAAATTGAGTTAAAAAGACTTTAAGTATAACACATTAAGTCACAATTCATAAAAGCAGATACGAAAAGCATTTTGCTGCAATGCTTGGAGCATTGGAAAGTCTTCTCAAAACTGATCTCCACAATGAACGAGGACAGGGGTGTTCGATAAACAAATATAAACTTTAATTCACGCTAAATAAGGTGAATTTGAATACATTGAGGGCGGAGGTCAAATTTATTTGTAAGGTCCGGCCAAACAAAGTGAAGCAAGTCAATACGTTAATTTGCATGATAAAAGAAATGCTTAAAATATGCGGCGGGCACACGCGTCCTTAATTGCACGAAACTGGTGGCTATCAATTGCGAAATAGGAAAAAACTGTCCACTCCATTGGACAGTACGTGAATGAGTTTCAGGAATTTTTAAACAGGAAAGCTGTGGAGTAGATATTTTCATTTAAACAAAAAAAATGTGATTTATATTTTTTATTACATAACATTTCATTATAGTCACGAATAGAAGAAGTAATAATAAAGAAGTTTGGTGTCTAAAATGTGACTTAAATGACGTTCTTATTGATAGTAATTTTCGAATTGAACACGGCTTGCCGTAAAATTCAATTTGTAGAATTGCTATTGCCTATGGAAATATAACCTTTACCCCTTATAACCTATAATATATATTAGTTAATAATTTCAATTACATTTATCATTGCACACAAACTTTATCAACTATTTATATATTGCGTCGTTGAAATTCACGTAATGTGTATGTGGACCGAATTGACTGACCGGAGACTCGATATATAATTAAAGCAATCATATAATAATACGACACAAGCAGGAACAGAAATCAGCGACAACTCCACGCCATTCACTTCCGTCAATAAAGGGGTGTTCTCATCCATTGCTTTTGTCCTACTCAAATGACCCCAAATAGTAATCATCTATTCACTGCCCACTCTTTCCCAGAGCGAATAAACGGGGATATACGGGTACTTTGATTTGCGACTTGAATGTGATCATCATTTTGAATTACCCGCAATTAACCAAGATATTCAAATTGTTGGACGATATTTGTCCGCTTGTCCTCTCATTAGATGGTATCCCTAATGGTCGTAATTTCGACATTGGTATAATATACTCGTGGCGTATGAATTTGGAATTTGTTTATTTGAATTAATCATAATTCAATTCTATTGTAATTTATTTATTATCTTCACAGCTATCGTTACAGGAAATACCTAATGCGATAGAGTGGCAGTTTTGAACTTATTGAATTAAATAATTACACATACAAGAAGAACAAACACATACTAGATACTAACTATCACTGTAACATATTAGATATAATGTCCCCTCTGTCACCATAATCAATTAAATAGTAATTAAATTCTATACCTAAACATACTGTTACAAGTGTGTGACAGAAAATATTTTGTAAATTACACTTTGGACAAGACATGAGGTATAAATGTGATACTTAAACCTATTTTGTAATGGATTGGGTGTGGAAGACTGTGCCTCTTACAAGTTAGTTAGTGTTTGTCTGTCAATCAGTCTGTAGGGATACAAGATCATTATTGATTGAATTGTAATCGCAATTTTATGTGTTAATATTCAAGTTAAGTCAAGTCAAGTCAATATTCAATCGAAACGTTATGACAATTTATTTTATTACAGTTGTTTTATAAACGTTTAATCTTAAAATAAATGTAATGAAAATGTATTTCAGTGTTGAGAGTTTTTAGTAAATACTTTTGGACAATTTTATTAATAGAATTAGAAGTAAATTTAGAGACGATATAAGTAACTTGTCAAAACAGATTGATAATAATATACTGTGGGAAATAAGGTACTCCGTCCAAGTAGAGTCAAGCCGGTGTTCCTTGTTTGTTGTGCATCGTTATAAATAAGGGAGAAGTCTATAAAACAAGGTCTTTACTGTTGAAGTTTTCTGGGGCCGGTACTATGTATCGAATTCCAATCAGGTGGTTAATTTGCTTGATTGTCAAATATTTACAAGATAAAACCACATATCCTAATGTTACATGTTACATTTTTTCTTTATTAACTGTTATCGTAACCACAAAATATGTGCTCCATGCAGTATAGGCACATAATAACACTGGTACCATTTGGCGTTTTACGATTAATATAGAATGGACAATAATAGTACAGATTAATAAACCTTAGGTCCCTCGGAAGCGATCGTAAACCTTTTACGAGCGATGCATCGCGCATTCGTAAAAATACTTCGGAAGCGCGGGAAGCGTGACGTCATTATTCCCGTTGACGTTTATTGGTAGAGTTCTTCCGTTCCGAATGTTCTCGTTTTATACGTTTATCGATAGTCGTTATAACAAGAGATGTGTTTCAATAAACGTTAATTGAAACACAGTAGTTTTAGCTGTGTTTTCTCCTTATATTTGTGCGTAAAAAATATTTTTTGTTGTTTCTTAAAGTTTAATGCCTCGTGTCTCATATCATGTTATCAATTATATTTTATTATAGATACTATGAGGAATAGTAGTAGTAAGTGATAGTTCTTAGTCTATAGGAGGATGTAGTTAAGAAAATATTGCAGGTTATAAATTAATATTGAGTAGTAACCAATGGCATCGGTATGATCTGTTACTATTGCGTTGACGTAATCCTAAGTAGGTACATGCAATTATTCGTGAAACCAATGCAATTTTTACAAGTCAAATTTAAAGTACTATATCGGTTTAATTTTTGAATTCTTGAAGTACGCACATAAGGAGCTGAAACGGGAGTTTATTCCAGTCGTGCGTAGAAGCTGCCATACATTTTTTATTGTCAATATGGTTTCGGAAAAATTCCTTCAAATAGCAACGTACTCGTATATATATTGTAATAAAAAAAATAAGCCATAACCAGTCCACACGGAGCCGAGCTGATTCGTTTATTCCGAAACACAAAAACATTGAAATAATTCCCGGCTCAAAATCTTCAATTACAATCTCCCTACGATTTGCGTCATAACATCTACCGATCTCGTGTCCCCGGCAATAACTGTCCGGCTAACCGTTGCCGGCCGCGTATTTACGAGTGCGCGTCTGACTGTTTATGATTATGTCCCGATGTTGATTGAATGGTCATGGTCACCCTACTGTAAGAGGTTTTGGACATAGATTATGTATGTTTGTAGTATAGTCAATTCAGAGGTTCGTAATTAGAAATTTGACTTTTATGCCTAATTTTTTGAGTGGTAAAAGGGTTTCTTAACGTAAAGGGGTTGATAAATCTCTGAAAAATAGATTAATAAAATCCATACAATTGGGAAAATTGTAAGTATTTTTAATTTTCCTTAATATGTACCTCCAAATTATATTAAAAACGCGCCAAGTTCGAGTTCGAGTAACAATCGTAGAGTAAGCTATCGCCATATACTGTTAGAATATGATAAAAAAGAGAAGTCAAACGGAAATCATTGAAGAACACATTGCTTTTATAATGATCCTTGTTAAGTTGGGTAGGGAAGTGAATGCCCTAAAAGTACTAAGGGCTAATAGTAAGAACATCAACTTCCCGCGCAGGCGATTTGAGCTCAAATCCTACACATCTGATTTTTTTCTACTTTTGAGTGTACAGTATTGGCAATGAATTACTATTTGCATCAGAGAAAGATATGTTCTGTATCTTAATCTTCGGCTTTGGAATTGTGGCCAGTAATTGCGTTGGTTCGTTGTCTGTTTATGACAATAATGGTAATGTTGACACGTAATTACTTTACCGAATTGTCCTTGCATTTTGTACTAGCATCATCACGCGGTTGCGCTTGCGAGGAATTACATCGTTATAGAAGAAATAGAGTGAAGGTTGCCCCGCAACCAGATGGACTGACGACCTGAAGACAGCAGATATTCGGTGCGGAGAAGGCTCAGCACCTGTTTGAGTGGCGCGATTCAGAGTAGGCCTTTGTCTAGCAGTGGACCTTCAAAGGCTGATAAATAGTATATATACACTTGTCTCTATATATGTATATATATCGTACTCACTTGAACACAGTCTACACCTATTAATATAATAACATTAAATTAACTAAATTGTACGACTGTAAAAAACTGTTCTAGATATAAATTTTATTATCTTGGTGTTCTTTAAATAAATAAATAAATGCATGAGTAAGTAATTCCGTGACGAATACCTACCTAGCACTAAATAAAACTTTATAAACGAAGAAAACTTTAAAGCAGTGGAACTCCATTTCCCGACGTGAAAACACGTCCGCCGAGTATGACGGAGTGCATGGCCAATTCCTTACTGTAATATCTTTCTTTTTCTGCTTTCACAAGGAAATGTATGCGACGACTAAGAAATACAACTATCGCTTAAACAAATGTGCTAAAAAGACAAACGTTCTGTTGGTTCTGCAGCCCGGGGACGTATGATAATAGCATCGCTCCCTACCAAGCTTTCACGTCACGTCAATTATATTTAAACATGCAACTCGAATTTGAAGTTCAAAGACGTCAATTAACGTCTGTCGATTTCTATCTCAGAGATACATTCAGGTGTTATGTTAGTATTTGTTAACGCTTAATCCGATTAGATATTTGCTGTTTCTAGAATACGACACTACACATTACGATACTATGAATTCGTGTATTAAAGTAACTTCAAACGTGTAGATATTAAATATACGAGTATTTATTAATAATAATGAATAATTTTATATGAATACCTACTAATTGTTAGTGATAGTTTCTGATGCGATTTATGTAGGTACCTACATTACTAATATAAAAATAATTGAAAATTGTGGTCTTGTAAAACCAAAATTAACAGCCCTTAGTTTCTTAATCGTGTTTAATTACAGATTTTGAAGAATATTAACCTACTTAACGAGTTAAGAAAATCAGGAAAAGATAAATTTTCTGTAAAAAGACGCAAAAAATCCTGAATAAAAAAATGATAGTCCTTGAGGTCAATAGTTTCTCGATCGTAAAACCGTTTCTAAACACAGCGTCCTATAGTAGTGTTAATTCCATTCGGCCGAGTTGTCTCTTGGGAATATTTAGAGAATAAACTTCATGCATCCTCCGCTACTTTATGTAGCTAAATCCACTGCAGTTCGCGCAAGTTCCTTAATATCTCGGATAGGTACAAATGGAAATAAGCGCAACTGCACTTTGTGAGCTGCAGAACTGTCTTGCGAACGTACACGGATAATGTCGAGATGACGTTGTTTTGTTAAGGGAATTGTTAATCTCGTTACAAAGTTTTTAGTTCTTAGCTCACGGCTCTGTTATTTAACATGTGGGAATTTAAGCGATTCATGGAAAGAAATTTGTTTTCTTGGTACAAATGTTTTTTTTTTATTTCTTTTGTCGAATGAACTGTTGTCCTTAGCTAGGAAGATTATTTTTGCGAAGAAGGAGATCTAGCTCACCTTCTTCGAGGAATAGGGGTTGCGAACATCCTAACGGCACCTTCTTTGGGATTCAGACCTCAGCTTAAGACGTCGTTGAAGAAGGTAGTTGTTGGAAGACATTGGGACGAGACGGCTGCTCACGCGGGAATACCTTACGACGTCTTGTGGTGTACTGGTCCTTGTCGCCGCTGGCAGCTTTTTATTATTTAATAGATGTTGTCCACGGCTCCGTCCGCGTGTGCGAAAAAAGAACAGCAATAAAAGGTTGTCATTTTCTTTCCTTTTCTGTAAAAAGTAGCCTATAGTAAGTACGCGACATCAACCCCACTATCTCCAAACCAAAAATCCTACCATAGCGACAAACGCACATTCGCATTTATAACATTCGTGTAGATTTATTTCTGTATTAATAACGTCTTAATCGAAATATTATTTTAGGAAATAATTGTAATATTAGTGTTTAAAAGATTGGCTAAAAATTACATTTCCATTTTAACTATCTTATAATTTAAGTTTTAAAATTGTAGAACCTAAATAGTTTTTTTTTGGTTCTTGAATATTGCGAATATCTTTTTAACGAAAGCTGAGTTCTCTAAAACCCGAAAAGATGGACTAATATTAAGCAAATTAAAAACGTTTCCTAAACCTAATAAGTCGTATCAAATTTAATTCCTGCAAATCCTCTTTGCTCAACCGACTGACAAATGAAATCCTGATAATTAAAACAAAGTTTGTCCTAAGCTCTGTAACTTGAAGCGTTAACTCTTTGGAAATGAGAAACTGATCAAAGGCAAAATTTATATTGATTATGTCTTATTGCTCAAAGGTTTATCAATTGATAAAACGTTACTTTAAGCTTGAAAACCAATGTTTTGATTTACCTTCAATTTAGTAATATTAATACTGATTATACTGTTATGACAGTGGGTGGTAGCAATGTTTTTGTATCGTATCTTTAATGATTATCTATATATATAAATATATAAGGATGTTTTAATATATATGAAATCGATAAACTCAGAAACTATCTGACCGATCATTATAAAAATTGGTATAGATGTGTATTTTTCACACACACACACACTCACTCCACATGCACGCACGCATGCACTTACACTCAACACTACATTCAAACTAACATTCAAACTTGGTTATGATGTTTTTAGATTAGTTAGTATTTTGTAAGTACTCCGAGGTGGGCGTAAATAGTAGCGACACAGTTTTAAACTATTGCTACTGTTTACAAACATTACAATTGTAAAATTGTTTTTACTAATAAATAAATAATTAATTATTAACTGACATAAGTACTCATAAAATTTTAATTTGAATGTATATTAATATGTAATATGTGTTACAACTACATTAATCAAAGAGAATACATTCAAAACCATTAATGCAAAGTTATCCTTTGACAAATAACGTTAAGGTTCAAATTAGGCTATGCGATCTTTAGCATTGCTATTATATCAAGTAATTAAACATTAAAGCTGCTTTTTGTTTAAGATATCATTAAAATTCCATGGCCCATAGTTTAGGCACGGTTCACGCCCACCGTACATTGTTAACGGCCGCGAATTATAAATCATTTACGGTGGATCATCAATCTTGATCACGACTCACGCGTACTTGGGCGAAACATCTCATGATCTCACAGCTTCACGCGTAGACAAGTTTGACGTGATGTGATTGATGCTCACATACGGCCTATGATGTTCTAATGGCATAGGAATGACGATAACTTAGTTTAAAATTCAAGCTCTCTATCTAGATTTATTAACACTTAACATTTTTAAAAGATATTCGAAAGAATACATCCTAGAAATATTACATCTTTAGAATATGTAAATTTATAAACTTTCAATACTTTCGCTAGTATAAGAATACATAAATAAGTATATATATGTATATATGCATAAAAATTCACGACACAAAAACGAATATTTATTTATTTTTTAAATATTTGAAATTCGAAGCAAATCAACATTAAGTTTTTAATCGACGTCAAGGAAGAAGTTATTGTAATGTGTTGTTAGTAAGTGGCCAGTATTAGCCATTGCGGTATGGACGACCAATGTAATAACTCATGTATTTCCTGATTTTTTTAACTTGCTTAGAAAAAAATATTTTGAATACTTCGACATTGATACTAAAATGAAATGAAAAAAATAATAAGGTATTTTCAAACTTATAAAATCGCGGACACTAAACATGTACAAATGCAAATGTGTACATATTTTAAGCTTTGATTTGATCAATGCTTTCATTATGATTCATATTACGTCTGACTCACGAAGCTCTGAGGTTATGATGTCATTCAGAAAATACGTAACAAAACTATTTATGATTTGAAATTAATTTCATATATATACGAAACTCAATTTTAAAATCCAGTAAAGTATTTTAAATCTTGCACAAAACACGAGACTCCTTCTAATCCTTTCCAAAACATAAAGAATATATACTATGTGTGTAATCGCTAACTCGGAAAGATATCTCGCCGTAATAAAGTCTTTTAACATCGCACAATGGAACGAGGTCAAAAGGCTCCTTACAATAGCTTTCGCCAGCTTTTGTTCAACCACTTTAGTCTCGAGTGGCCCTAACTTAGGAACCGCCACTCAAAAAAGCTCATCATCGGAGTTCTTTCAACTAACTAAAAAACGGCGCCTCTGTTATTTTATTAAACGCGCCATTTTTTAATCTCGTCGCACGACGTGCCTTTCAATTTTATTCAGTTTAATTAAACGTCGTTTGAAAACTTTTTAATAGAATGTTACAACATGGAGTAACGCGCACGTATGAAAAAAAATGTATGTTTTTTTGTAATGAAACAACTTTGAGCTTGGAAATATTTCAATTATGTTTTCAATCCTCCAAAAAATTTATGCTAAAAAAAAGATGAGCTTCATTATATTTGTTGGAAACGTATTACGTAGAATATTTTAAAAAGTTTCATAATCGTAGTGCACTCATATGCTACGACCGTGCTACGACGTAGCAACAGCTACGAGAGACTCATTTGGCGTAGCCTCTTACTAGACGTTAGCGATCCTTTATCTAGAGAACAGTGATATATCTTAAGATTGATCGGATGTTGGATAGACTAATACAGTGTGGTGATTGGACTTGTTCAAACTTGTTCTTTCTGTTTAGTGCCAAGTGTTTGAATTGCACTTTTATCATCATTAGTGATGTTGACCAATTGTATTTAAAATAATATGAAGTTGCATATTGTAACATATTGTTAATAGTGTCAGGCTTACTTTGCGGAAATCCATTGTTATTAAGCTATTATTAGTCTACTTTGGTTAATCGTTAAGACTAACTAACTCAAGACTACCTAACTTAGCGACTAACCATCGTAGAGTCGACTTACCTTGATGATGTTCCGGTTCGGAACGAAACACGTGTTGGTGGTGGTATGTGTGTTGGTATATACTTTAATTTATTGTAGTGCATGCTTTCCTTTGTTAGGGAGGGATCACATATGTTTTAAAGTATATACCGTCATACATTTTAATCGCGGATAGTTAAATAATAGCGCAAAGTAGACTAATAACAGCTTAATATTGTAACATAAATGAAGAGAAAATTCATTTTCACTTGTGACAAATTAAGATACAATACAATTACATCATATAAGTATTTTTTTAATATATTTTTAAGAGTATTTTTTTAATCTAACTTGTCATTAAATAAAACAGATATTCCATAGATAAGATGTTGTTATTTAATTTAAGATACATGGTACACAATTTGTTTTCTTAGCATATAAGGGTACATTTTCGTTAACGACTAAAGAATAGCTCTTAAGTACGATAAGTACCAATGGAATATATCAATTTTGGATGCCAATCATGCCGCTGTCTCCACCTGCCAAGCGCTCAACGCCCCTCGCAAATAATATATCACAGCCTTCAATAATACGCGAACATAATCATTGCGATCTGCGAAGGAATGTCTGTACAGAATTTTGGATGCGGCATCGATATTATAAGATTTGTATGTATGTTAATTGTAAATTAATGTAAATTACATAATAATAGTAATAATATATAAATGTCGCTTCACACTCTTGCTTTCATTCTTCCCATGCTAGGATTCCCTGGTTGTAAGCATCTTGGGCAACATACAATGACGAAAATCAGATAACCAGATCGAAAATGGAAATTTATACTAATCATAAAAAAATCTGCCACGCTGCGAACCTAGGACCCATTGAATGCTGGCCTTGTATGGTAAAATTACGCCACTCGTCAAATTAATATCAATAAAATAATCCCAATGGACGTGTTGGTTAAATTAGATTACCAGGTATGTAATGGACTCATGCGACAGCGACGCACATGACACGACAAGTTACGCATGTGTGAATAGTCGTTGTGACGTTGTGATGCTGCGTTGCCGCAACCACGGAAACACAGTAAGTCATAATGACAGTGTTTTGCAACATTTGCTTGTCACTGCAATGACGTATATAACTGGCGCGTGGATTGCAGGAAGTCGCACGTGGGAATGAAACTTTGCATTTTCATATAAATTTGCTTCAATGTGTGTGTGACAATTTTTCAAGTGTCTGACATAATGTCAACTTGCACTCAACTACATAATAAACTTCCTCATACATACATAGCCTCACAATTTGTTATTATGTAAATATATATAAAAATATTAAGATTTAAGTTTTAGAGAAATGTTTTAACAATGAATAAACACCAACCTATAAGATATAAATAAAAATTATAATCAATTAATCAACTCTAACAAATAAATCGAATTAAATTACCACATTTTTCTACTTCACTAATGAAAATTTAACTAATTTCAGTTTTAAGTTACGATAGTTAGAACGATTTAAGTTAGAACTTAAGTTAGTCAATTTTAACTTTTTATTGCCATTTGTACTAAGTGTTTTAAATTGTACCTTGTTCGTACATCGCACCGTGTGTCGCAGATACATTTGGCGTGTGGGAACTCGTAAAATTGTATAAAACGCCCCCTCGCGTCAGGTGTTACGTTTATTTCTACACTTTACGTGCGAGTTATTGCGCGACTGGCATTAGAGTTTAATCCAGTGCGTCTCCACTGTGAAACATTTCCTTTCTTACGTTGGTAACATTTCTTATTGAGAAAATCGAAGAGTACAATTTTACCACCTTTTATTTAGTTTCACCTGTCTGGTGTCTGTCTGTATTCAAATCTTGTAAGTAAAATTTTACCCACTTCTAAATATCCGATTGGATAATGCGATGGTATTACAAAGCTTGTCTGATGATGTTGACGTAGGGTGGCTAAAGGAAATTTGAAATAAGGGCGCAGTTCGATCAAGTTTGGATTCATTTGATTAATCTCGATTGCACTTTCAAGATTATTGAGAACTGTATCTTGAGACATGCTTTGATGAAGTCAAAGAGTTACCATAATAAAAGCGTGTTTTTATACTTTAAACTATAATTATCTAGTGATTAAATATCCTATATTGTTGTCTCAATTAATATATAATATAATATATCATCATCATCACCATTACAACCCACAACTGTCTCACTGCTGGACCTGTAATTTGACTTAACTTAGTATGATTTAAAGAGACTGACAACAATCAAGATGAATGTTGAAGAGTAGAAACACATCTATGACTAGAAGTAACACTGTTTGCTTCGATCACATCTGAACAAAGTGTCCAATACTTTGTTCGAACTTTAAAGGATTCTTCATCTGCAACTTTTCCCTTTAATTAACTTTACTTGCTTCATAACTTGCAGTTTTGTTCAGCTAAAGGGTAACGAGCTTCACAATTTAATTAACTAAGATCCCGCCGACATTATTAAGTTTTTTCCAACAATGTAAATAACTTTTAATGTAAGTATCGAGCCAGTGTAACAAGTAAAAAATATGAATTCTTTTATCCTTTGTGTAGTTGGAACTGTAACTAAAATAAATTGATAATAAAGGCATTTTAAGGTTGAATACGTAATGAGATGAATACTTGTATATTCATGTATCATGAATCATGTAACATCTTAATTATGATGAATACATTCTATCTAGCAGCCTTTTAAAGTCCACTGCTGGAAATTGGCGCCACTCCGACCGATGGATATATACGCAATATATGTAAATACAAAATTACAAAATATTTTTAACAGTCGATCGATGTCGAGTCGCTAGTGTACTGAAATGTATCATAACCTAATGTATCATACTAAAATCAATTAGTAAGACCGGTTTTAAACATTATTTTTTGTAATGTGTGCTGTTTAAATTATTTTATATAATATTACTGCGCTATATTACAAAGACGATGCCACGAAGTAGTTTAAAAATTTAGAAGTCGTAATGGAATCGTTATGGACAAATAAATTTAACAAAGAAAACAGAATATTGAAAAATTCAGATGTAAAATTATTCTTTATCGAATAGAATTACAGTCCAATTTCGACTGGAGAGAAGTTCATTAGTTTTCATAATTTATTCATGCGTATATTAACTT
>DWPA01001257.1:0-19346 GCA_018251375.1 Calpodes ethlius | reverse complement strand
GTTATCGTGTATATTTCTCTTCTTTGCTTCAATAACGTGACAAGTTTGACAACTAAGTTTTTTTATTTAATTTGGCTTCTTTGTACTTAATTTAATATATTATCAAAACATTCTTATGATTTGAAATGGCTAAGTTTGTACGTAATCTACAATAAAGGTAAAAAAAAATGACACAATTAAGTGAAATATTTTTTTGTAACTTAATAAATGCTCTACTGTAAAATTGTGTTTTAAGATAACACAATATTGAAGCAAAGAAGCTATTTGTGTTTATGTTTATAATGCAGTACTCTATCCTACATAGTTCCGATTTACGTCAATTTAGTTAGTAAAGTACAACGTTGCCAGAAATTATCATTCTCCCAAAAACGAGATGTGGGCTTAAACTTTTGGTGGTGCCGTAAGTTGCCTTAATGTCAAAGTTAGATAAACTAATTTCTGTTTAACTAATTGGGTAGGTATATATTATATTTGAATACAATAATTCCTGATGCTTAGTTCATTATATAATAAACTATTTGTATGCATCTTTTTGTGTAGGGTGGAGAAGGTAAGAAAAAGCTTCTAAGTTATAATTATATCAAAATTTTAAATAAATAGTTAGTTACTTAGTCAAATCAAATAGCAAATAAAAATCAAGCCACATTAACATATCATCGTCATAATCATTGTAAAATATATACCTAATATTACTGTAGCTGACAGACTTCAACGCAATTTTCATATTGGTGTAACATAAATTTGTGTAATTTCAATTTCACTAATACAAAAAAAGATTGTATCAACAAATAAAAGAAAGAAAAATAGAAATATTGTAAAGATTTGTTAAATTTTAAAAGATAATTTGAATACGTTGATAAATGAATATTAGACTTTAATCCTGCATGCAATAAAATTCCATGAAGCCATGGCCTAATTGATATAACAATGCGTCATAGATAAATGAAATAATGATTCAGCGAGGGTCCAAATCCTAATAGCATTTAGTATTTAGCTAGGTACTTACTGCATGCTAGTAAATACAACGTCCTGTTTATAATTTGTGCCAATTTTATACTCGTATGTACATTCAAAGTTCAGTTGCCCTGAATTCTCAGTAACCATGTGTTCGATACTAGGTATGTGACCAATGTTGATATGCACTGGATCTATTGGTGATATGAGTCCTAAGTGATTTTGAAAAAACTGTAATATGATGACACGAAAAACAAACCGTGTTGTTTCAACATCTGTAAGTTATCTTATTTTCCTTATAATATGAAGACTTTTACTAAGTTTATCCACTAACATTGCTATCTCAGTGCCCCATTGCAGCTTAGTAAAGGCTAATCCCAAAAAAAGTAACTGTTCAATTTCATATTCTTATTAACGCTCTTTAAATTTGGCAAAGCCAATTTTATACGTTTAGTTTTCTTTGTAGTTAAGAATAGATTATTATTTGTAAACCTTGGCGATATATGGGCTAACATAATGATTTATCGTGAAAATTTACTTTATTATTATTAGTTTTAAACATCAGAAATAATCATAATTTTTGATGTGGTGTTATAGATAATTCATACATCGATAAAAGAAAAGGACTTAAAATCGAACCCTGCGGAGTACCCATCATAATCCGCGAACCCGATGATTCAATCTCATTTATACAAATGTTCTGAATAAAACCATTTTAATAAGACTATATCAGATTAATTACTTTATCTTAAATGCCATAATGACTCAATTTTAAAAACATTGTTTCCTGTTTTTCGTAATCAAACGCTTTTGAAAGATCATAAAATATACCAATAGCATTTATGATGCTTCTCAGGCTTCATATGTGTGCTTTACGAGCGTAGCACTTGCATCAGGAGCACTGCGACCTTTAACAAACCCATTTGCATGCTAGAATTTTTGTAAGCAGTAAATCAAAGAAAAGTTGGTGGGAGAGGAGATAATACGAATTTTAAAGGAAATTTGAGTTTCCTAAAAATTACCTACATGAAGAATATGTCTCATTTTACAAACACTGCTATTATTTATTTCAATTTGAATTCCAGATGATCAGGAAGAATTGTAACTTATTGCTTTGGACAATTCTGTAGTGATTAACAAAACGAGTAAAAATGTAAGTTAAATAAATTCACGAAAAATTCGTTGTGATTTTCTACCGAAACCAAAAATGACACTGAAACGGAACGTATTTAATTATCTAATATTCACACTTCAAGCTGATTTTCAAATGTTTATTGTTGCGAGCAAGAGTATCTAATTGGCACCTTAACTGATTTTAATATCATCTTGTATTAAAAAAACATAACTTTTTTTATTAGCGTTATTTGTGGAAATGTCATAAGATCCATACGTCAGCCTAAGCTCCAGATGGATGGACGTGACAGTTTTTTGTTATTTATTTTAAGTTTCTAATTAAGTTTTTATGACTGATATGTGGCCATATATTTTTAAAAATAAAAGTCGAATAATTCCTAAAAACGGAGTTCAGTTTATGGTGCGTGTAGTTATATGCGCTCTTTTAATTTTGGGCCAAAAATCCGATATCTGCCAACGCTAACACATAGGCACAAAATATTACAACAAAAAAAAAAACAAAAAACATTTCACCGGGCATTGCAAACGTAAATAACGTTAACCAGCGCATATTGCGTAGAATGTTGCTGTTTATTGTTTATTCTGTTACAGGAATAGCTACCGGCCTGAGACAGGGACAGTACAAATATAATTAAACTCGTACCTCGTTTTGGTTGGCCCCGCCGCATAGCGAGAAACTCCTTATAAGAAATACGTCTCTACCCATGGACGATTAAATATATCTACGTCTTTCGTGCCACTTAAGTCGATATGAATCAATTAGCACCTTCCCCGCTAACTCGGCCCCTGCATGTTTCTTGAACGGCAATTCTAAATAAAGGCATCTTAAATATCTTCGCACTTCACGTAATCAAAAGTGATTTTATGGTAATAATATAAGTATCTACTATTATTTTATCAATAGCTGATAATTTAGTAGATAGCCAATTTAATAGTATATGGCTCTCGATGAAATTAAATCATGTTCAAGTCCATGTCAGTGATAATAATTATAATAATAAAGAGAGAAATTACATATTTATACAAAATATGGTCTTATCCAGTGAGTAGTCCTGATGTTATCCCTAAGAGATTATTATGCATCATCGATTAATTATCGATTTAGAGGTGCCCATGGTTACGGGAAATCCTTAACTACTTTCAACTCAATTATAAATATGTATGTTATTTCTCATAAAAGAAAAAAATGCTAATATCCACAGGTAGAGAGGGCCTATCACCAAAATCAGTACTGTAACCGACAAGTTGTGAAGTCTCTTGCATCTAGTATTAGACCCAAACAAGATATTTCCTGGGAACATAATTATATCTATGTATTAATAACCTTCCTGACATTTCGTATCAATCTCATATTTACCCGCACGCGGCAAACACATCAAATTCCGGTATTTGAATGTTATTGTTTTTAAATTTTTTAATCTATATTTCCTTATTTTACTGACGGAATCATGAAATCCGTTAAAAATTTTAATAAAAAAAATTATAATTAACGTAGATTATTCATATAAATAGCTAATATAATACTATATAATACTATATAGCTATAATACTAATGTACAGGTTATTTTTTATAAACTAAAGTATACCTCCTTATGTTTGCCCAAAATTATCGATCTTAAACAAAAATGTAGGTAAGTGTCCTTATTTAAGTTCTATTAAAAAGATTAGAATATTAAATGCATTTGCATTTAGGGAATGCAACTAATATGCTATTACAAAGGGAACTATAAAAGTGTGTATAATAAAATCAATTCATTCAATTTGTTTGTACCTATAAACCAAACGAAGTTTGAAATAATGAAGTCTGTTTTCGTCGCATGTTCCACCAAGCCGTAGGTAGGACAAACCTACACAAATCAATACTTAGCTGTTCGGGTTGTAGTTTGAGGGCAGTGACCAAATCACTGTTGTATTATTACGTTGATTTAATCAGTTTTCAATCTTTCAGCATACAATAGTCTATTGATCTGTCTAGGTCACAAACAGACGTGTGTGCCCGGAGTTTTCGAAGGTCACAAAAATATAGTATCTAGACGTACAGTATAGTGAACCAAACTGTTATTTACTAGATATTTGAAGTAAAAGAATTGTTATATATAAATAATTACAAAAGTTATAACTACATACTTACTTATACTTATAAAGCGTACGAACTCACTGATTTAAATTGTTTACAAATGTATCTAATTTTACGCTAAATATTGTTGAAATAAAAAACACTGCTTTATGTAATAGACATGAAAATCAAATTTTAATCCTTTGATTGTGTCCTGAGATGGTGCCCACTTTTGAAGTTTTATTTACATGTTTATCATAACATTTCTGTTAAAATGTGTACAGAAATGTCCAGCACTGTTGTGTATAAAAAAGGATTAAATTTGTATAAAACCACCGCTACAAGTCGTAATGTTTGGGCAAATGTGTATCTTATTTACTACGTCTACAATTACACAAATACGAATTGTCGTTACGCGTACAACGTCATTTACAAAGAAACAATCATGAAAATTGCTCGGCGGCAAGCTCGAGATTAGGTAGGTGATTTGAAAAGCAGAACGCCCATTATGTAACGACTCGTCTCGAACGCCTGCTTAAGAATGAGATACCCACCTACTGTAAATTAGATAGTGTATACATAACGAACATTTTAATTTAAATCAAGAATATCAGGCAAAAATACTAACCAATAGAGCATGAGAACAGTCGAGTGCCGAACACACGTTCGGTGTTGTTGTCACTGGTGATGAGAAACCAACGACGTAGAGTCCAGCTACTTAGACGGGGAATGTTGACGACGTGCTGTATATACCGAGACACATTGAATGCTGTGCCCGAGAACACGAGACACACGGGATAGTCGTGTTAGTTCGTCGCGTGGGCGTGGGCGTGGGGCTAGGTGCGGTCGCGGCGCGGCGCGGCCATGGCGCGGCAGGGGCGGCGGCTCGCGCACTGGCAGCCGCGGCGACGGCACCGCGCTCCCGGGCCCGCGCACGCGCCCTCAGCCCTGCCAGAATTGATCAGCCGGATCCTCGATTGCCATGAAATTTATGATAGGACACCGATCTATAATCGACGAAACGCCGCGGCCAATAATTCGCGCTCAGTTCGATAGACGCTGCGATTTTGATGTAGAAATTAATTCGGTCTCGTTGTTGTTTAATAGGTCTGGATAACAAGCGTTGTTTATTTAATGATCAATAATTAAGATATTCCAATCGCTTTCAGGTACTTATTATGATCATTAATGAGTTTTTTTCTCGATTATCTAATTCACTTTAATACCCAGACACCATATCGACCGTCTATCAAGGTGAGGTGAACAGTAGAATTTGAAAGCTTCGCTAAGTCGTATTGATTTCTTTGTTGTCTTATCTACCTACATTAAGAGTTTCTTTGTAGGCCGATACGTATTACCCTAAATTTTATACGTGGAACTATTATATCCCACGCAAATTAAAGTAAAGGTTGATTTTTTTGATCCATTAAGAGATTTTTTTATGAAATTAGCAATTCATAATTGCGTGAGCGATCGCTTAGCTACGGCACGAGCTACGCGGCGCTACGCCTACACGGGGCCGATATGATTTAACGAGGTTTAACTTTAGCATTTATACCTTCACTTCCAATAATATTTACATAATATCATATGCTTTGTTCTCTCCCAAATCTGCATCCATCAATATGTAAAGGAAAAATCTTTGTAACCCCTTTTTAATAATATTGCACGCGCGGAGAAACCTACATTTGCTATACATAAAATTTATACAGAGTTAAAATGCAGAAAAGTAAATTTAAATATATTTCAGATATATTTATTAAACAAAATAGAACTTTCTAATTACAATGTAAAATTGCCGTTAGTTATATTGAATTATGGTCGTCTTTCGACTGCTGAGCGAGTCTGTAGTTCTTTTTATTCAACACGGCCGTAGGTAACTAACCTAACAAGGTGCATGGAATTTTTTACATCATACATTAAACATAAGATTTTTTATGGAAATAATATACCAATTATTTTATTTTCCTTTTCACAGAATGTTATTAAATGAATACTCAACCTCTACATGCGGAATACAAGATGATACTATTTACCTACATATATATATTTTTATTTTTATATATAGAAATGAAAAATGGAAAAATGGTGTTTTTTTTTAAACGTAAAAGCCGTGTTATAAATATTTTGATTACATTTCATAACACCTACCATTCAATGATATTTCTCATATTGTCGTACCTATTGAAATTCTGAACAAAAATACCTGAGAAATTCCTACCTAATAGTTTTAATTCGCAAGTTGTTATAAAGCTGATAGATTTTCAATTCTTTATCGTTTACCTTTTTCAAACTTTTTGGATATGAATATTTTTAATCGAAACTTAATTTTTCAAAGTGATACGACAACAATAAATTAATATAAAAAAAAAAACTAATAACACGTTTTTTTATTGCAAAAATTTTTGTAACTGTTCACCATTGAACAGTTCCCTCGTCTGGAGCTTGACCTTGATGAAGTGTCAGGTCATATAAGTCCTTAGGAAGCATTGTTATCAAAATTAAAACAGTGTGTCAAATTACAATTTCATACGTTACAAGGAAATCTTTCTAATTCAGCCATGAGCCAAATAAACAAAGTAACAAACATTGCAACTTAAATAAAAGTTTTTAAAAGTTATTTTGTAGTAGGCAGTGATAACCTAGTGGTACGAACGATGGTTTCCCGAACGTGGGGGCGTAAGTTCGAATCCTGCACACATCCCTAATTTTCAATAAGTTATGTGCGTATTACTAGTTAATTATCACTTGCTTCGGTGAAGGAAAACATCGTGCGGAAATCTGTTCTCGAAGGTGTGTGAAGTCTACCAATCCGCATTTGGCCAGCGTGGTGGACTATGGCATGTACCCTTCACGTTGTGTGAGGAGACCCGAGCCCAGCAGTGGGACGGTTATGGGTTGTGATGATTGTAGTAGATACATGAAATGTCACCTGAAAATATAATCAACTCTATTTTTTTTAGGTCTAAAGATTCCGGTTATTAATAGTTCATGTTCATCCATGTTCTGCCCATTTGTTGGCCATTTACTACAAAAAGAAACAATTTATTGAAATGAAGACATTTCTGGGGTTAATTAAAGTTAATCGATAGTTTTTGTAAATATTATGTGGGGACTAATTGTGAGGGGAGCTTAGATTTCGTAAGGTCGTTTCAAAATGTAAACTATGTAATGCAAAAAGTTATAAAACCAATTACGGAATATCTGTTTTATCATTTTTATTTGTAAACTTGCAAAATAAGCTGTGAGAAGGTGGAGGGAGGTCTGAGGAGTCAAAAAATCATGACAATTTGTAGGAAATTTTACTAATTTGTATAGAGAAAATTGGTTAACTTAGAATTTACCGACTCCAAATGCTAATGAAGCAAATTGTTTCAACTAAGTAGTTTCCAGATATTCAGTAAACACGCTAAAATAAGGTGTACATTTCCAGTCCTCTGAGAGTAAAAATACGTCTCACTTTAAATAGGATTTTAAATGTATTCAACGCTACAGGTGGACCGTAGCAGCGCACCAGCTACTTGTTGGCAAGGGTTACTATAGCGTACATGAATATATTAATGACAAAAACGCATTCAGTTGATCAGTTCTGCAACCTATTCTGTTCAGGTTAGGGAATATATATATTTTTGTAACAATCCAATTTATTTCATGTATTCATTTTAAAAATGTGCTGAGGTGTTTTTTTCATCAAACACCTTTCGTACATAGTGATTGAAGCATAAAATTGACGTTGACTAATGGATTTGAATTTGATAAAACTCCAGCATATACATTGCAATCCCCTTTCCATGAAACTGTCAGTTTCTTACATTCATTTAAACTATGAATTTGACTCCTTTTGAAAGCAAACGACATTATATGTATGGAAGTATGATAGAAATTGAGAACTGGAGAAATTATTTATAAAATTCAATTTCTGATATATTTTACATACCCTCATTGTCTTCAGCTGCAGACGGAGTGAAGTGTGCCAAGTGGAAAACATTCTTAATATTAATGAGTAATGTAGTTATCGAAGCTGCTGTATGTAAAACTGATATTATTCACGTTATTTATTCTTCTATAATTCTATTTTGCGTTAATTACTTTCAGTGCTCATTTTGAAATTGTACGTCTTGTTATACAGTACCTCTCTCATTTAGCACCTTTTGACGGATACTTTTTAATACTCCTTAGTCTTCACCTCTACCCTCTATACTTCGGAATCGGTTAGCACAAGTAACCCCCTTGAATATGGATGCACCAGACCTTTCGTTGCTATGTGGAAAATGGCCAATTAGATGGAGTTCGAGATCCTCGTGGACTGATTTTAATAAGTATCGTTATTTACAACGACATTTTAACGAAGGTACATATTTATTTATTTTATTACAAGCTCCTATTTTAGTTCACATCTCCATTTATTACTATAAACAAATCTTGTAATTTTAACTCATTTCCCAGTTAAGCAAATTTTTTTATACTTACATCGGCTGCGAATGGAATGACAATGCAATATAATGGTTTTACAGAGTCGGTCTGATGGTGAAGACGTAATTTCCCATACGAAGTGGAATTATGAGAACTAACCCGATTGGGCTTGGCCTCGTTTGATTTGTCTTATCAAGTACACTAATTTTAGATTATATCCATAGTGTGATGAAGAAGCTGATTGGTCGCGATAATAAAAGCGTATTTAAGTTTCAATAATCAAATTTTATTTAATTACTTATTTCTTATTGTGCACAAGTTTAGCTTTTGCACGTATTATTTTATTAGTATTTCCGATGAAACTTCTAAATCAAATTGGACTTTAAAGGTAAGTTTTGCCTTACAAGAAATTAAGACGTTGCCAGTCGACGCCGTGATTCGCATTTTCAACTTATTTGATCAATACCAATGAGTTTTTTGTTTTCACTCAACAATTAAATTCCGACTTTCCCGCCATTTTTACATAGAATGGAATTAAAAAAGTGTAATAATCCATTATGTAAATATCATGTCCACAGATTACCTATAAAGAAAATAAGTATAGTTAAAGTAGGAAATTTAGTAAAAAACGTGCATTGTAAAAATAATTATTACTTTAATTATTAGTACGTACATAAAGTACAAAATAAATTAATAGTTTAAAAATTTAAATTCCATTTTTTATAGTGTTAATATTACAATATAAAGCAAAGAAAAAAATACAGTTGTTCACCGTGTTCCTCATCTGAAGTCAACCTTGTGTGAACTATCAAGTTATGCATAGGATAAAGATGTAATGTAGATTTTTTTATCTGTTAGGATAAGATGAAATAGTTCTAATTAAGCTTGAAAGATTTAGCCTAAACAAACTACCAATTTGACAATATTGCAAGTTAAATAAACGCTTGAAGAAAACAGAAACGTTTTCCAAGAGAAATACCAATTGCTATATTTAATGAAAGGACGTAAATAACGTTATTGTTTCATCATTCATTATGCGTATCACGAAGGGCTAAAATAAATTGTCCGCGTCAGTGTTCCCATTCGAATATAATGTAAGTCTCTTCAGCGAGTTAATAGGTTTTATATTAAGTTATTAAGCTTTTCCATTCGAGACGTTATCGCCACTTACCATCAGGTAGAATTGGAGTCAAGCATCTATAATAATATTATAAATGTGAAAGTGTGTTTGTTTGTCCTTTCACGGCGCAACGGAACCTCGCTATGGTATGATTTTTGATTTCGAGATAATTTGGAGGACGAAAAGTACTGTAGGCTACTTTTTACCGTAAGAGAACATCTCATTTTAGTGAAAAGATCCATTACAGTGTATATTTCAACCAAATTAAAGGAAGTCTTTAACAAAGCGTTGGCAACCATTGATAGAAAGATTTTAACAACATTTTTATTGTCGTTCTTTTCACACGCGCAGTATGTTGTTAAATTATAAATGAAAGTAAATATATAGTTCAAAAAATTAATATACACGTTACTATAGTGCAAAAATATTGACTGTAGTATTCACCATCTTGAAGTTCACAGGTAAGCCAACCCTGAATGCAAATTTGACCCAAACAGACATTGCAAGTTAAATAAAAGCTTTTAAAACGATTTCCTTTACACAAAACCTACGATATCTGTTATTTTCGTATGATTTATATAACGCAATTTTGATTTGGGCTTAACCAGTTTACTATATTTAGAACTTTATTGGGTGGTAGATCACGCGAGCCCCGTAAACAGTTGCGTGTCGACCCTCACCGCCCTTTACATTGGTCGACGTGATTACTTTGCCACAGATTTAGAACACGCTTATTAAACCTCGGTACAAGTAAAATATAGTCGTGTAATATTTGACTCCATTTCCAACAGTAGCTCACGAAATAAACATAAAACATTAAAAATGATGTATCGAGGTACTTTGAATATGGCAGCCATACTCAAAGGTTTCTCCGCGGAGCATTGGGGCTCCGTAAAACCTTTAGAGGCTCCGTGACAATACTAGTAATGTGAGAAAAACACCTCTGCTTTCAATCAGTGTCCATGTGTTTTTTATGCATTCGATTACGCTTAAAAACCCACTTCTTTCCACAAATGGCATTGAACAACCTTGCGTTCCCAACAACTTATTTGTGTGAAACAGTATGGGTTGTGATGATGATGAAGAAATAGTTTCATACATCTCATTAGACTTTTTCTATTTTTAAAGTATACAATACCCACATATTATAATAATATTAATTTTGCAATGATTACCTATTTTTAAGAATGCACATAACTTTTTCGTTTATTTTGGGGTTTCATCAAAATTGCGCTCCTCAAAACGGTTCCGTCACCAATAAAGTTTGAGAACCGTTGGAATATATAATTTAAAATTATGCTGAAATAATAACCAATATTATATAAATAATATATTTTCTTTATTTAAGTATAATACCTGTTAACAGCTTATTTTAATGAAAAACAGTGCTTTTCAAGCGGCCACTATAAGAATATTTATTGTTAATGAGAACAAGCGGACACAAAGATTACAATCACTGTGAAACTATTAGGAATGGAATGAACATTTAGGTATAATAATATATTAATAATATATTCGTAATATCACATTGGACAGAACTTAACACTAGGCCAGAATATAGAGATAATGAAGTAATATAATTATTAAAAGAATACTCTAAGACAAGCAGACTACATCGGTTGTAGTAATTAAGCGTTAAAATTCTACTTTTGATATTGGTAATTACAAATGATTCATCTGGGGATATATAGTTTAATATGGTTTAACTGTTTCTACCATAAATTACTAACATTTGATAAATTTTACTGTAATACTAGAAGTCGAAAATACAATTTTGCATAATTATCAATGTTAGCAGATTCAAAATTATCCCTAGAAGTTTGTTTAACAATACGCTTCGTACTATACCGATAATACATTAAGTTATGCGCGCGACTTGTCGGCCTTGATGAACTTATCTAGATCAGCGTCGCTGGCCGGGTCCACCTGCGAAAGCTGACGGAAGCTCTCGTCATCCACGAAGCAGATCTCGTGGTCGTCGGGGTCAGCCAGGATGATCACCCTGACGGTGGCCTTCCCAGGGGTATCCAGTGATATCAGAGGCGTCAGTATCTTCTCCTTCGCCTCCTGGACTTTCTGATCAATGACTGGCTGCTCTTCAAACGGACACGAGAACGCGATTCGACCGTAAGCCTTCGCGTGGTTCACTGGTTCGCCTGCAACAATTCAACACGTGAAATGAAGTGAATATGTATGTATATGTATGAATGAAGTGAATATGTACTTTTGATACCAAAATACACACAGTACGGTGACATGGTGTAATTTTTACCCTAATCAAAATTCGATCTTAAATCTAATAGTCAAAATTGATGCTTTACATCGACAGTATTTATTATTTATTTTCTTTAATAAATTATTTGGAACACTTATTATAAAAAAAAATTACCTAATTAAATTTAGTACAAAGAATAAATATTGTCTTCGGAATTATAACTTGGAAATTAACTTTAATAAGTTTAATAACGCCGTATAAACCAAGGTTTATATTAGGTTATTATTAACCCTACGTACAATGTAACCGAGTAAATTTTAACTGTTTTTAAATGTTTTTTATTATGTGATGGTTATATTGTATTAACTTTCTGCAATTCTCCGTATAAATTTTAGCAGTAGCAACTTTCAAACTTCTACGAACGTGCATTATTCTTAAAAACGGGTATAAAGGTTTTCTCTTCACGTATGTATAGATAGATTTCTTGTTATAAGGCACTTTAATCGCATCATTACTTCGATCAACGTGAAACTAGGTCAAACTTAGCTGACTAGATTTTTCCCGAACCAACTAACAAGCACCGCATCTTGTTACCAATCATTTACGCTACTTACAGCAATGTGATTACAAAATGTCGGTGTACGAAATTCTGTTTATAATCTTAGGTAAAGATTCAAAGTAATACCTCTTTTTCTTCACTATTGTCTTCAAAAGTACAGTAAGATTTATTAAACATGGAACAAAAAATATTTCTTTATACAATGTTGAATTTGTAACAATAGCAATAGTTGTAATACTTAAACCTCGTCACATTAGAACTATATTCGCAACTAACAAATCTGGTAAATATTTTTTTCCTCTTTCTCAATTTTTGCACTCTGTAATCATAAACTACGCTATAAATGTTGATGCCGTTCTTATGATACCTAAGACGATCTTATTGAAAAAAAAAACGAAAAAAAAATCCGTATTTTGAATTTAGAACGCTACCGAATTTGCAATCTTAGTACATGAAAACGAATTTACAGACTTTGTATTTGACATTCGAATCCGTTACGAATTCATAGTTTAACTAACTCAAATTTAACACACTTGCGTCGTTCATAATTCAATTTATTTGCAATTTTGCGCGTATCGTTGCAAAAATAACCGTAACATTATACGTACTAAACACTAGTTTAACAAGAATTCCTATGTTATAAACAGTGAGGCAGACTTATTAATAATTCGTTTTAGTATAACTAAGTACATAAACTCAAAGAGTAAAGTAATCTACACCTAAAGATATATTTAAATCACTCAAATGTCACGTTCATAAAGTACTTACGCCGCACAAAGTTACGTGGCAAATATGATGACTATTCGAATTTTTCCCCGTAAAATATTGCGCAATGTCGGCCATTGAGATGACTTGGCGAAAATTTTCGCACAAGGAAGATTGGATGGTCTTTCTTACTACTCGGCGCTTATTTACTTGATTATATAAAAAAAAATTCAATATTTAATATGTTATATGAAAGTACCAATAAATTTTACGTTTTGATGAAATTAACTATATGAATTAAGGCAAACGTTAGGTTTTAGTATGATGCTATCGGGGCGATATTAAAATGAAGAAAATGTCTATAAAAAAGTAATTACATAATATATTATAATGTATAACAACAAATACTAAATTTACATGGGCAGCACTAAAAATTGCAAATTTAAGACGACCGTCAACGATGTCTGACCTCGGGTTGCTCACCTCGACACCCTCTTTATCCGCATAAACTAAGGAACAGCGCCGACTGACGGAGTGGCGACGAAGAGATTAATTTAATAACAATCTGCATTCAACCTAAAACGCATCGACATTCGACAGTGACTAGAATAACGAAAAATAACGGTGGCAGTAGACTAGAAGAGCGACGAAGAGGAGCGCGGAGGAGTTTGGAGCGTGACTTATCATATTTCTCAAGGTGTTTGCTACCTATCGAAGGCTCGTATATGGAAGCCGCTTTTGTATCAGTCACCACTGACCTTAAGTGCCGACAATGCCGATTGCCTCGCCATTGTGTCACTCTGACTGACCGCCATTACAATTTTATTATTGTCGCGCAAAAAATTATTTAGCGATAACTCCTAAGATATTCATTTTATTTAAAAGGTGTCAAAGATATTTTTTTACTAAATTAAATAAGTACGTATTTAATAACGCACCTAAAACATTTTTAACTGGCGAAATAGAACAATAATACGCTGGACACACACACATAACCCTACACAATGATTACCTGTGTCGTGGCCAACACACACCCAGATCGAGAACTTAAAATTTAAATTTCTGCCTGTCTGGAAAACGTATCCCTTCGAAGCCATTACGACATACGGTTCATAGATATGGACGACGTATTATATAGTATTAATGATACATTGTAGAAACCTAGGGTAATATTTTGTTTCTTTCATTCAATTCATAGGACCTAGTCTAATTATTTTTTGTGAGAGTACTAAAACAGGTTTTACTAAAACAAGTGACGGCGTTTTTTTTAATATAGTTTAAATCCCAGCATGGCCAAAATCTATAGCTACCCGTGCCCTTAAAACTTCTAAGACCTCTCACAAACCTTGTAACTCTTGCTTGAAACATATCTGAACTTAGAAAAAATGCATTTAGAAATACCTCTTTACGAGAAAAAGAATTGTAAATCGTGATATATCAACTGCACACGATGGCAATGACTGATAACGGAGCAAGGTCCTTTGATCACCGGTTGCACATTTAAAGGGTACTGCTCGTGGCGATACTCATGATCTATCTAATCTTTTGTCATCTCAAGTGATGATTGTGTGTGCTCGATAGCATTTGATACCGATCTGTAATGCGATATGTTTGTATTAATTGCGCGTCTACTATTTCTAAGTTACTCTTGTATGTTTTATATTTACAATACGGGACGCATTAGTATGTGGTTTACTTATTCGAATGATTAGAACTTAGAGTTTGGTCCGTAATTACTGTATTTTAATTAAAAACATGTGCTGAAGAGTTACTTTTTCCGTTTCTTCTCCTCAATGACAAAATTATTTAAAAAACGGTGATAGAAATAAGAAATTCGCGCAGCAGATGGTTATCATTTCTGATGAGATCCGTAGAAGAACGAGTATAACCAACATAACTCAAAGAATAAGCCGGCTGAAGTGGCCATGGGCTAGTTATATTGTACGGAGGACCAATAGATATAACCATTGGGAGAGAAATGTCCTCTACTAAAGATCACACGTGTTGGAAAGAAGAGCATATGACGCAACGGGCGTCGAAAGGCTGACGGAGGTCATTTTTTATTATGACTAGATTATGTTTTTTGATGATTGTTGGTTTCATAAATAATATATTTGTATAGACTTAGTTAACAATAAATTTGTTGCAATATCGTTGAAACTCTACGTAATGTTTAATGCAATGTTCAATGGACTTGAAATATTACAAATCGAAAGGTTGTATAATCAATGTGAATGACATTACAAAGCGATAATAAAAACAGACGGATGAAAGTTACCGAATGTTACATAAGAATTTGTTTATATTTATATATAGTTAATATTTAACTTTAGAACAATTATATAATAACAAGCCTGAAAACTTCTGTAAATCTAGTCAACTTAAAGATGGAGTATTTGCAAAAAGTAGCAAAAAGGGAAATTACGAGAGTTATTTATTGTAATAAAATATTAAATCGTGTCATTGCAAAGTAAAACTGGTTAATATTATTTATGGTCGAATTTTGACTGTAAGGTTTTTTAAATAAACAGGTAAAAATCGACTAGTTCTGTCTTTTCAAAAAATAAATATTTTGTAATATGAGCTAACCTTGCATAATGTATATATGTTCATGAAAAAGCTTAACTTGACGAAGGTAATTAACTATAACGTTATAATTCGTCGGTACAAAAGTCAACTCGCCAATTTGTAAATGTCAAATTGTTTGAGGTGATTTTAATAAAAAAATATTGTTGTAAATCAGGGATTTCTTAAAATTAATTCCACTTAATGAATGTGTATACTATTGATGACACTCTATTAATAAAATTAAACAAAATCATGTACTTCTTACCTGTAAAAGAGATATCATGTATTAATGTCAAAACTGCCAAATTGACACTGGCTAGTAAGTAGACTTTTGTACCGACGAATTAAAGTTGTTATAAATGACTATAATTTGTGGCAATGACCTAATCTGCAATATATTCTACTTTGGTTATGGAATGTTTCTGTTATTTGTATTAGTAAAATCTACAAAGGAGTTTCCTTGGTGCTATCAGAGATGGTGGTAGAAAAAAAATCACAACACTTACCAATATCAACCAATTCAAGTTTGGCCTGGTCATCACTGAATCCAAGGACAACTGACTTGTCAGTCTTCTCAAAGATCTTCAAGGAGAGAAGACCGTTCCAGTACGCTATCGACCTGGCCAAGTTCGAGCTAGCCAGGGAGACCTTCACTACCGGATCTGGAATGAAATATTTTAGGATTAAATAGAGTATATAAAAATTCCTTTTTTATTACAAGCGTCATATAAATCTCAATCAAATATTATTAACTATAATCTATATTAATATAATAAATGCGAAAGAGTTTTTATTAGTAATTCTTTCACGGCGTAATGGAGCGACATTATGGTATGATTTTTGGTGTAGAGATAGTTGGGAGGGTAAAGTGTACCATAGCCTACTTTTCACCACGAACTCATTATATGGAAAGATCGATTACGATGTATAATTCAGCCAAATTAAAGTGTTTAACAACTAAACGTTGCCTAGCAACCGATGATAGGAATGAATCGACACCCTTTTTATTGCCATTCTCTTTACACACTCAGGCGAAGTAAGTAATATTAAATGTAAACGCTCACACATTTATTGCTCTCTTATATTATCGTCTCTTGGTTGACATAACATCCAACGACACAATAATTAAGTGACAGTAACAAAGACTTGAGAATGAAAAAATATTTGTCACATAAAGTAATTTTTTCTGCTAATTTTCTCAGAATCACAGATAAAACAAAATCAATATTACACAAACGTGTATAGTAGTGTAGTAGTACTCATTAATTATATTTCTTCACACATAATATGCAAAGTTACAAATTGTATATCAATAAATGTTCTAATCTACCGTTTTATTGTAATATTGAGCAATAAAATCATCTCTAATCTCAAATCAAATCCAATCTAAAGTTTAATACAAAGAAAAAATAATGATAAAAAATAGGTTATCTGATTTCACAAGTAGTAAAAAATATGAAATCATTTAAATATATCATAACTGGTATATACAGTCATGTGACATGCATTAGGTTAGTGATCATAGATTATGTGATCAGATAAGCGGCGATCTTATCAAACTGTACACAGACATTCAATTGTTTGTCTAAGACAAATAAATTAAGTACAGTGTAGAGAATAGATAGTGTGCACTCTTCAAATTTGCATACAAACATATGATATTGTAGTAGTTCAAGCCTTGCACAATACATAAGCACTAAATATTGTATTTTATGATGGAAGGTACACCTGCGGCCACCAGATTTCTTTAAATACTTAGAAATATCACTGTCATAATTGAAAATGAATTCTGCATCCATACTAAAATCATAAATACGAAATTAACTCTGTTGTTTGTTACCTTTTCATGCTTAACGGCTGAACCAATTTAGATGAAATTTGACATGGATAAACATCATAGGAAAGATATAGGATAGTGTTAACTCCGAAAAGCATCTCTTAAAAGAATGGGGAACCAAACATTTCTCAAGAAAGGAAAAGTTGAGATCAGGTAACCAACCTGATGATGCAATAAAATTTTTCAATGTGATATGTAATTGCTAAACGCATATAGAAATTTAAGGTATCAAGCACTTGATGAATTAGACCCCTATATGAGTCAAGTAGGAAAATACAAAAATTAACAAAATGTCTATTATTAATAATAAGTGCTTTGAAAATAAAATTGTTAATAAAATATTGAAGTATGTTTCTTGGACTGGCCAAGCGGTTTACCTTGGTGGAACATTCAACAAGATGCAGAGATAACTTTATCTATTTCTATAATATCTGTAATACACTATAATGATTATTTTGTTGTTTTATTTTGAACATTATCTACGATACTGTTTCCTACTATGACATAGATTTATCAGGAAATTTATAATTTTATCTATTAGCATAAATGGTTTGTCCAAAATGCTAAAGTAATCGAAAAACATAGAATGGTGTTAATACTAAGTAGCTGTAATATTTCAACACATTTATAAGTGTAACCGGCATATTATTATATATTTTCTTGATAATGTTATGGACCATAGTACATGACACAAACGTCACTAGTGTAAGGTTTCAAAATAGTAATCAAGCGCTATAGGTCTAATAGTATTAACTGTTTAAATTTTTTTTTAACAGCTTTTACTTGGCTGTGCATTCATTGTACATGAACCAATATTGATATTTTTAAGAGTTTAAATTGCAATAACTATCAAGAACCTCAAAATAAATTAATAAAAATGTTTTTTTGCCATATTTTTTTCTGCATCAAATATCATTTGCAATACAATATCTGAGTGTGAATGAGAATCGAAAACTATTTATTCTAGAGGGGCTGTTGTTTCTAATTTGAATCATAAAATATATACTCTTTTTACTAGGATGTCATGAAAAGCAATAGTAGCCAGCAGGCTTGGCGGTAAGGCTTCATTTAAGGATTGTATTATAAACATTATTCATATTATAACTGCATTATTATCTTTCTGTGAAGACTGTAAAACATGCTATCATTATATGGCTTAAATCAGTTGCCAAATTATGTGTCGTGTTCCAGCTTGGAGCTTTAGAATCTTTTGTTTTTCCCTCACTTGTTCCACACTCAATGCCTTTAGTATTGCTCATGTCACCATCCACTTAACATCAGGTGGTATTATTTGTCATATATTTACATAAAAGACATACTGATGAAGAGTTTATGTGTAATCTTATGCTATCAGAACAGTATATCTATATCTAATAAAATCAAGGTTTATCTAGCAATCTCAATACACGATAAAATAACATAACATACATTCTATTCCGTACTCATGATTATATCAAATGTTATGCTATAAATTAATATTTTAATGATATTAAACTATTTCATATTATAGTTCACTTAAAAGTAAAACTATTTGCTGGACTTTCTTAATGAAAAAGATATTTACAACTATGTAAAAGTCTCTTCACTCTATCCTTAAATCAGTTGCATTTATGACTAATATCTGCAACCGGGACCAGATCAGAGAATACTTTTGTCGTAAATACATTTATTTGTTAAACATTTTCTGAAATCTTTCTTTCCTAGTTTTTTCTTTTCCAACATAAAGCAACCTTCTGAAGTAGTTATAGAATAAAAAGGTAGGTAGTTTGGCTTTTTCAATAGCTT
>DWPA01001256.1:0-19351 GCA_018251375.1 Calpodes ethlius | reverse complement strand
AAATGACAGATTCCAAATTCAAACGTAATATTTTCTTTTTTTGAATAGTAACAGTATTTATGGCCAGACTAAGTATTTTGTAAGCATTTAACAGAATGTAATTTTCTTGCCTTTCTTACCTACAACTAGCATTTAGATAAAAAAACATTGATAGCAATAACTTAAAATACGCAAACAATATAAATTCTTAGTCGAATTCCTTTTCAACATTGAATATGTAATACTTCAATCGTATATCTCTAAGTAAAGATAATATGTACGAAATACGCAAAGTCGTTACTTGACGATAAAAAGGCGTGCGGTAGATACGTTCGTGAAATACGTACGGAAATGTTACAGTAATTTATTCAATTCGTTCGCATAATGTCCTGGAGCTAAGCTTAGGGATGCTCTGGGGTTTTTCCTGATTTATTGATGGTCAATCGATAAAATCTGCCAGCTTCTAATCGCATTACGAATATGGAATAGATATGATTCACCTTAATATATAATATCAATATAAGAAATATAGATGGATTTTAACATGAACTTTGCTTTTTGTGCCAGTGTGTTTTAAGACAATAAATTATGTACAACTGCTCCAAAGAGTCTTTTGACGGGGAACAAGACAATTTCTTCACTTGTTTTCCATGAAACGTTATATAATTATAATACCGTATAAAATTTTCTATTCTTCTTGTTTTCATATTTTTTAGAACTCCGTACTTTAATAGGTAAAACAGGAACCCTTATATTTATTTCGTTGACCATCTGTCTGCCAAGTTTCTTTTCTCAGGAACTCGTTGAAGTACCAAGTTAATATTAAAATTACAATACTGAGGACTGCAATCCTTTGAAGCCTTGAAAAAATCAAGCCGCCAAGTCAACGCATTCCAAAGATGTGGCCATTGTAGCTGAAGTTTTTGAATTTTCCCGACACCCGCAAGGTAATCAAATTTTATAAGGTGCTGTTGATCCGGAATCAGGAAATTTGGCAAGAAGCGTATACTATATATCATATTGTACAAATAAAGAAAAAAAACAAAAACTGCTGTAGTTATATTCCAAAAAAAATATTTTATACTTATTTCTCAGATTATAAATCGACCGAATCTATATCAATGTAATGATAATTTTCCAAAAGCAAATTTTGTAACTTAATTCCTTTATCTTTTCGTTCGATTTCCGAGATGAAAGATCTATTTACATATCTATAAATTTGTATGGAACCTTTAGTGAGCTAGTCGGTCTCGTTCTTAGCCGGTTTTATTTTAATCACATATAATGTAACAAGCTCCCTTTAGTATATGTGTTCCACTCTAATCTGAATGTCCTCCAGAATTATAAGTTAGGTTGAAATGTTCTACATCTTGCAAACAAATTCTGTAGGCAAGTACTTGCAGAAAAGTTCCCAATAAATAAATAAGTTAAAGTGAATGTTGAAGTTAGTAAACCTGATGTTTGTTGATTTCTGCGGTTTTACTATTAAAACATGATTATAAACAAAACAATAAGGCTGCTTTTCCATGAGACACGTGAATGTTATATAGTGCAGATGTACCTACGTCAAATCCACAAATAGAGTTGATTTAAAATTATTTTTCATAGCCATTTAATCCTATCAGTGGATTCAATACAATTCCATCTTAGATACCTCACAAATCTCTGGTGGAATAACAGCCTTTTCTTCAAAATTTTACATGATACGAACTGTTTGACAGTTCATACGTACGTTGGTATCTGTTGGTAACTTTGGTAATACCTGCTTCGTCGGCAACGTGTTTCAATAATTCTAGCGTTAGAATAAGTAGCGAATATTACCTTAGGAAGATATATTGTATGTATTACACAGCTGATTCCTTACCAAGTTGACATAACAGATAATAAAATAAGGTTTTGGATTATTTTGCATCGATTTCTATAATTGTGTAATTATATAAAGATTCAGTCACCACAGTCCTCTTACTATAGAATAATAACAAAATGATGATCTTGTTAACACCTAATATAAACAGAATTTACCAACAGCAGGCCTCCTTATTTGAATTCTTATTCTATTTGAATTTTTTCACAGGTGTTTATAAGCGGCAAGTGATAGTGGCACAACTAATCCGTTCGCTAAGCATATCTCATAAAAAAATTATAACGCGAATGAAAAATTTTATGTCTGTCGGACGATCTTTTACAGATAAATGAGGAAAGACCCTTTAAGCCAACTAATTTGGTTAATGTTAATGATCAAAATTTGTGCCAGGAACATTTTCGCTAGCTCTAATATATGGAACTGACTCGTCGGATTTTAGTCGGAATGGGTTTAAACGTTTTGCACGTTAGGCTCATTAATCTTGGCCAGTTTATCTTGGAGAGAAGCAATTTAGTCACTTTGTTACGGATAGGTGTGTTTCCTAGTTTAATGTGTTGTCAATTCCGTTCGCTGCAATTCCCGCTCTCGACTAACTAAAAGTTGTAACTTTCTATTGTTCTCTAAGGTACACTCTAAGCCCTGCTACAATGTTTCGTAATGGTTTTTCGAGTAGTTTTTAAAGTTAATAAATTGTCCTTCCAATCAGAAATTATTAATCATTAAAATATGTAGTGAGATAACTAGTTTGTACTGAACTGATTGTATTTTGTTGTTGTTGTTGTATTGTATTGTATTTTTCTCTAATTGCCTGGCTTCTATTATAACCTTAATGAAAATATTTTTTTAATGATATTAATAATTATAGAACGATATCATATACCAATACTTCAGCTGATATCATTGGATTGCATACATGGATTGTGTTAAGATTCAACGTACATATTACACACTACAAAAAGATTTTGACAATTTGTTTTGAATGTAAAATGAAAAACATTTAAACATAATATAGAGATTATTGTTTCCCTTATGTACGTTATTTATGGATTTTACTAAAGAAGAGAAAAAATGACGACAAAATAGTTTCTTTCTCTTTTCGTCTACGTATCTAATAGTTTTATTTATTTTGATACGTGACTACATTTCATTTCATATTCAATCACAATGTATATTTAAAATAAAAAGAAGAGTAAAAAAATCAAATATCGTTGTTCAAAACACAAATTAATGTGTTATACGTTTTTTATTGGCCAAGTTTGTTTGTTTAATCCTTTTTTGTATGCGAGCAGTACTACAATATGCATGCATATTTTTTAATTGTCAGTACTGAAAAAAAATTAAACGATATATTTGAACATGACGAATCGATTAATGGATGTACCTTTATAATAGCAATGAAAACCAAAGTAGTTAGCTTACGCTCGAACTTAGCCTCACAAAAATATATCGGCTTAAAGGCGACATAAAAGACCCACAAATGATAATATAATCCTTAACCAAACCTGCCGAGATATATACGTGGATGACTGAAGTGCAACCAAAACTAATTCACGTCTATCCGTTCACGTATAAAAGGTGCAATGTTCTGTACACTTACCTGCTCAATTGCATTTGCTAGTGAACAGTGACGTGGTATCTAATAGAAGCCATAGCAGTGGGTTTACCCAGTTCCTGGCATAACTGTTCCTGTATGCGCTGCTTTATAAGATCGTTTTAAATCATTATTATGTGGTGGATTTAACGTTTGAATTATCTGGCATTTATTTATGTTAGGTACATGAATTACGTCTTCGCAGACAGAGAGGTAGCAAAGCGGACAAGTACGTGTCAGGCCACGCGCAATGTAGGGTTCCGTAGTTGTGAATAGATCGACGGTGGTTTTCCTTTAAATTCGTCATATATAATTTTTGATGGCTCCGTAGCTTAGTTGGTTGACTCTGCCTGCGAAGCTAGGGTCCTGGGTTCGATTCCCGGCCGGGGCTGATATTTATGTGCCAGATAAATATTTGTTCTCGGGTCATGGGTGTCTGTGACGTGTTATTTGTGTTGTCCGTGCCGCCTGCGACACAGGTAAATCCTACTGCGGGGGTATAAGTGTGTTAGCGTTTTCTTATTTTCATCTGACATCATAACATCTACCGCTTAGCTAATAGAGGAGGCTGGAGTTATTGGATTTTAATCAAAATTAGCAGTTTAAAGCTTTATATTTCGCAAACGGATTTCTGAATCCAAAAATGGTTTTATCAAACAACATCCCACCATATAGAGTACACACATAATAATTCATCTCTACTTCATATATGGGAGAGGTACTATCGAAAGATATTTTTTAAGGTTTTATGAATACGTAAGAAGTTATACTTTTTTGGTATTTTTTTCAAACAATTTATGACTAAGAAAACCACCAATAAACGAAAGTAAATATTTAAGTTTGTACAACAAAGATCCTGAAGTACCTATATTTACTTACTTTATAGTTATTACAACTTATTAACTTTAATATTCATACAGCTAATCGAAGAGAATCTATAATTGTACGCTAAGCAAATATAACATCATTCATTCATTCATCACAACCACTAACTGTCCCACTACTGGGCTCGAGTCTCCTCTCACGAGGTGAGGGGTATAGGCCATAGTCTACCACGCTGGCCACGTGCGGATTGGTAGACTTCACACACCTTCGAGAACATTATGGTGAACTTTCAGGAGTGCAGGTAGGTTTCCTCACGATGTTTTCCTTCACCGAAGCAAGTGATAATTAACTTGTAATAACACATAACTATTTTTAAAATTAGAGGTGCGTGCAGATTCGAACTCACGCCCCCACGTTTGGGAAACCAATGTTCGAACCACTAGGCTATCACTGCTTATATAACATATCAAATTATTATTTAATAACTAACAAAACATCAATCATTATCATTAATCGTTATGACTTAATGAGATCACTAGGCAGCACTATTAGTACATAGAATAATTTTTTTATACTCCTCATCTTTTAATGCTAAAATTAACCTTATATACAAATGTCAGTACGCATATCTTTTATATATTTATAAAACTATGTTTTTAATGAAATTCGTCAGATTACTATAAGAGGGTCTACCTCGCACCTCGTTAAGATTTTCACTATATATGAGCCGAATATAAGATCATAATACGTAATCGAGCTTTTTAAAACATAAAAAAAAATTTTACACTTACAAAAAGTCACCGCGAGCTTGCGTTACGTAGAAATCGTCAGAATTTTTAATCAGAGCTTATCTGGCGATATCTGACGAACTCGATATATTTTTTTTTATTTTCTAATCTGTACTTTCATTGGGCTACCCGCACTATACAAACCATCAAAGATTATTATGCACTAAGTTACGTGATATACCTGAATATATAACTAATATACCTGTTTTACTTTAATGATAATATTTTTTTAAATATGAAAATTCGTACACGCTTCCACCGTGGTTATAAGCATGCATAATATAACTTTTCCTTCATCCTATTAAATCCAAATTTCCCCCACTTGGGCTCACCCACTGTAATGAGTGACAGAATGAAATCATTTATAATTATGTAAATATCTCCTATTATCTTAACTGCGCTTATTCGAGAGATAGTTCACTTCACGTAGTTGTGAGTGCGACAATGTTTGTTTCTCACGCTAGCACCCACCCACTGAAGTACAATGTTTGCGAAGTCCCGCGTTCAAACCTGTGACCTGCTAATAATGTTATAGTATTCAAAAACTCACGTATGTGCTTTGAGAAAGTTGTTTTACCGCTACCTGTGATGTTTGTCTAGGTTCACTGACAAATTCTGTTGAACGGTACGATGGTTTTAAAACTTACGAGCCTACTAACTTTAGTTACAAAAAGTTTTTAAATGAATTAAGTTTATCTGTGTATGTGACTTCATTTTTGTACAAAATTTAATGTTTTATCAAAACATTCTTATGATTTGAGATAGCTAAGTTTGTACGTATACTACAATAAAGGTAAAAAAATTACATAATTAAGTAACATTTTTTTCTTTTAAAGTTAAAAATGCTCTAGTAAAATTGTGTTTTTAAGATAACACATTATTGAAGCAAAGAAACAAGTCATGTGAACTTAAATGAGTAATATCACAAAACATCGATAAATGTATCGATGATTCGTAAAACAAGCTAAAGATTCCGTGATATTTTAAAATCGTAGCGGAAAAATATTGACAATACAAAGCGAATATCACTGAAAAAGTATAATTGTACTTAATCATTCGTTTTAACAACATTTAACTAAGCTAACGCTATAATTTCTTGCAAAGAACCTAAATAATCTTAAACAACAAAAAAGAACAAAAGTCACTTAGAAAAAATTACAGTTCTTAAAGCCTCTTGTTTTTATTATTTGCATTTTACTCATTCAATTAAAGTGAGTCTTTTAATAAAAACACAACACTGACGAATTTAAAATCGCACTCATAATTTTATACGTCATTCTATTTAATCAATAAATAGTTTCACATACATAGAACCAATTATAAACGTAACTTACATTTGCTGCTAAATCGCTGTCACTTGTAACTTAAACCTACTGATTAGCTTAACCAAACACAACTCTAATTTCCAGTATCATTATTGACGCGTAATAATGGCCCCGATTGGAACTGTGTGTATGCGGCAGCCGTAAAATAAGATAATTACTGTTTGATCTTAAGAGGCTACGGCTGAGTGTGAGAATGCCATAAGTGGCCCACCACTTAACGCGCGCTAAACACAAATTGTCGCATTCGTAATGTTGTTAACTGAATCTTTAAACATTGGGGCGTTGGGCTCAATTCAATGGAATAGTAGATATAGTTTTAGTACTTCCTATTTGACTTCTAAGTTAGTTTATTGACTTATTTGTCAGTAGGGCGATTTTCTAAAGCTGACATACATTTCATGGCCAGCGAAGTGCTTTTATTAATCTATGTCCTACCTGTGTGTCAAACGTAAAAACTACTTATCTTGCATTTAATATATAATATATTTATTAATTTTTGTTTTGTAACTATGTTAAATCGTTAACTTTGCATTATATTACTTATTTCAACGGAGGGATCTCCCCTCGTCATACAAGAGCCTATAATGTATCATGCTCCTAATTCGTCAGTCAGAAGCCCTAGTGACATTAGAAAGTCTCCGAGATGACCTAGCGAGTGCTATCTAACAATAAGCACCAGGTCTGGTGTCACCAGTAATGTGGTAGAATATTGTAAACTCTTAAGAAATTTTGCCATCATCGATCACTCATCTGATTTTTTATTGATTACTAACTATTGTCAAAATTAGCCGTTACTTCTTACATGTATTTTGCTAATATCTAACACGACACCAATATAATATTGGAAACGAAAATTCGGGATCTTTACATCAGGGAAAGAAAATATAAGTATCGCGAATAAAATATTAATAAAAGTGTGGCATTGCGTTTATGAAAATATAAATAACAAATAAATATTTTATGGATAATATTTATGATGTTATTTACATGCGCACTTCGACGTATAATAAATATTATCGAATATGACGGCAATATTAAATATCATCTTAGTGCGTTACAGATAAACCATACTACTTACATTATACTTTGGATATACTGTTCGATGTTCACTGCTTTTAACTAACGAAGATATTCCCCCATTAGACTGAACTTAGAATTGATCATATATAAACCTGGGCAGCAACCGTGCTCTAATTGTTATACTTATACCATACAAACATGGTTGAAATATTAGCTAGTATTGCCGGTACCGATATTTAAATGTTGAATTAGGCAATTATAACATTCATGACATTGTCAGACTGTAATATGGCCAGTATAACTAATCGTACTCGTAAACAGAAATGGTTCGCAGTTACCCTTGCGTGGATTTGAAAATTGCCGTAGTTTCGTTACTGAAATACGGCATGTTCAGAACAATATCCATACTAATATTATAAATGAGAAAATTTGTTTATTTCCTGCTCTTCGACTGCGCAACGAAGCGTGATTATGGTATGGTTTTTGGTGTGGAAATAGTTAAGAGCCTGAAGAGTGACATAAGCATTTTCTAATCTTTAGTTATCATGAATAAGTACTTCTTATTCCTTATCCTTTGGAAATTTTAAATATTTACTTACGAATGATCAGGCAAGTCACCTGATGGTAAGTGATCTCCTTTGCCCAGAACGTTAGTAACACCAAAGATGTCATTAATTAGTTGCTGGGAAACAGAGAAACGAGTAACCCACGTTAATTCTGGTTCAAAGGCACATCGATACTCGTAAACCACATACATAAGTAATAATGGAATTAAACAGGGTGGTACTGAGTTCATTGACCTCTGGCATAATGATCATCGGTAGAATAGATTTTTTATGTTATAACGATAGCAAACCAGCTTGCAGTGCCGCCATACCCTGCCACCCGTGGACATCTATAACAGACTTCCAATAGAAGGAACTGTTGTCCGTTAGTAACTCTTGTTAGTTATGTATGCCTGCGTACATGTATGCTCGTGTTCATTAATATGTTGACTTACCATGTCTAAAACGCTGGCACCCAAACTTACCAATGAACGACATTTGTTAGTATATCGTCTATATTTATAAAAAATATAACATTTCACCTTTAGATTCATAATTTAACAATGTCGAAATATACCCAGGGAACATAATTTAATAAATAATCCACCATCGACAACTGACTGTAATAGCAATAAAGTACCATCTTGTCATACCGTTCGTTACTGCCCAGAAATTATTGTTCATCTTTACGAGGCTCTGGCACTGTGCAATCATCTTATAGTTTAATGAATCAGGACGTTAAACCCAAACAAGGTAACCGGTCGCAACGTTTCCATGAACGGTGCCATCACCACAGGAGGTCTTTTATTAGTAAACGTGGGACTGTACGCGAACTGACCTTCGCTGAAGCTACGAGTACTATGAATAGTCCATACATTTATTAGAACCAAATCGGTTTTTACGGGAATAAAAGAAGACCATTAAAGGGTTAGCTTCTAGAATTCTTTCTTACGTTTTTCTTGTTTTTATTTGAGCTAGCAATGTACTCGTCAGACCTTTGGTATCACGCATTTCAGGTGTCAATTAATAATGGTAACTACATGGCCCATGGAAACATATACATGGATATGGCCCTTCTGATCATATGTAGGCTATTTACATAACAAAAAATCTTGAACATGCTAGTTTCTGATATTAACGTTAAGGAAACGTTTATAAAAAAATACTGAAACAACCCCAGCATTGCATTCTAATTTAGACCCATAAGAAACAACAGAAATCGCCGCCTAAACAAGAATATTTGTTGATTAGCAATTACATGTACCAACATAATAATACATCGTTACAACAACAACACGCAATTCACCTTTAATGGTGAACCATCAGGCTAAGTTGACTGTATAACGGTTAACAGTAAGTTGTGTTAACTCCATGTTTCATGTACAAGCAATTTGCAACGTACGTGGCTGGCGCAAACGTAATTTTGACCGTAAAAAACAAAATTGCCCGAACTGTAAAAAAAATTCTCCAAGAACATATCAAGGTTTCAATGCTCATGATATGCGAACATTTCTGAAGAGCACTGTTCTATCCGCTGATATAGTTAGACTATGAGTACTTTCAGTCCCGGATATATAAATGAATAAAGTTGTAAACGTTATTTTAGTACAATCAGTACCACGAGAATTGTCCCCTATCTGCAAAGGCCATTATAATCATTTATAACATCATACATATTAATAGTAATATCAATTTAACAACATTGTATATTTTCAAATTATTATACTCCCTATCCAACCTTCTTTACTTATATCGTGTGAATATTGCAATATTAGAATATATTAAAAATAAAACAAGTTCCTATGCTCTATATTACAAGGCTATTATTTTTTAAATCAACATTATAATTGTAGGATAACTATAACGATTACTGTTGTAAAGTGTGAAGACTCCCACAACATAGTTCTATTCAATATCAGAGTACGCTATCTTAGAGCCTCACTTATTGACGATAATGTCGGTATAGATTATAGTTGTTTTTTATGTACTGGATTAGTTAATATCACGTTCGCAATCCTTTATAGATCTTCAATTTATCTAATCAGATAACTTATATCTAATCATGCGATAGCTAAAAATGAAGTTACGTAAATATGAATATATTGCATAATACTACAAACTGCTCGGGAATTTACAGTTTTAAGGCAGTTATCGATAGGGATTGACAAACTTACAACCTACTTAGTAAGTATCACACATGTATATGATCGAACGTACAGCGCGTGTTTTATATACAGTTTCTACTATAATATTTTACATAAAATGTAGTAAATTACAGGCCAATAAACAATCGTTTTTATAAAGATGTCGTTTGGAAATCGCACTGGATCTAGCTAAAATAGATGAATCTTGATCGCTGTAGGCGATGTCCGTTTGGCCCTGAGCCCCTTAATAAATAATAATATAGTAAGAATTACATGTAGGCGCCTAATGTGATGGCTTCACTCCACCAAACCTTTCCTATGCAGATTGAAGGAGAAATACGAACCGTGAATACGTAACGCGTGAAATAAAAGTTGCATATGATTCGTAAAATAGGACAATCTACGCTAATAAGTTATCGATACGGCTATGGTACAAAATTATATGGCCTATGACTCACGTCGCCGGTCGCCATTGCGGTCGCGCCGTGAGAAGAGTCGGAGGCGTGGGTGATCCTGTTTCGAGCGCAGGCGTACTAACAAATTACGTTTACCTACTGAGTACTATCCATGGAATAAGTTAACGCTTCCATAGACTATATATCGCTTAGATATGGCATTTTTTTTCTATAAAAAAATATTTTTTACTACTATATTTTTTAGGAAAGAGATAGGTCAAATGTCTATAAGGAATGGCGTTGAATTTTATTATTAAGATAATATTTTTAAATAACATATTATGTAACAGCAAAGCTACATAGAATAATTAAAAAGTAATTCATAATATAATATTGTTTTGAAATTAAATTAAATCAATATTAAATTCTTCAAAACACTAAACACTGTAAGGTATTTCTGTTCCGTATTAGGTCTATGAAAACAACTCAGCTAGCCCGTAACAGAAGTATACTGTGACCACATTTATGGTACAATTTACAATATTCCGTGATGCGGAGATGAAACATTACTGTTTGGTCTACGTAAATTGTACCGACGGAAATAATGTCTATAAAAATAATATTATAGATATCAAATTGAAACAGCGTAGGAAGAGGAAATATTTTAATGTAAAATGGTGACAGTGGGGGACGAAATGTACATTTGCTGTCATTCTATTAGTTAAAGAAGTGTATTTGATGCGATTTTCTTTTATGTAAATGGCAAACAGACGAGTCATCTGATAGACTTACCGATACTATTCATAATATCATAAGTAATACCAATAATTATCAACGACGCGTCGCCAACAAAGCGGAGGCAAGAGACTCAGTCATATCTCACTCAGAAATTGTTACCAAAAATGTAGAAACATGACATTAGTGAGCAAAATTGTTTTAATAATAATCTGGCCGAATCCACAAAGATATCGTAAAAGTTTTATTGAACTTCAAATAAAGACTATTTTACGACATTGAATCTAGAAATTCTACGTTGACATAAGAACCATAATAATATTAGGAGCCATTGAACCGAACGAGGTATGTGTAAGGACTCGTATTATTTGAAGGCTATGAAGGGAAAAAAATAAGTGACGATATCGACAATGAAGGCGTCTATAAAACTGGAGACATTGCATATTACGGCGGATACTATTACATTTTATATCCCAACATAGACTTATAACTCCGAGACGGTTAGTTTCTTATTATCACGTTGGTTTAAATTGAAGCATAAAAAAATTACATTTGTATATTATATTGTATTATACGATGACACGCACACAACAGCAGTATTGTAATTCAATAACATGTCAAATTGTAGCGATATTATAAAAGAACAAAACAATAGTTCTATTTTATTATCTGAAACTAGCTGAATTTTATATTGTCGCAATAACCCAAAACTTCGCCAAACCCGCTAAAGCGGGTACATTATAAGATCAAAAGAAATAAAAATGAAAATTGATAATAATATACCACTGGTTAAAAAATATAATGTTGGCAAACCAACAGACTCAATTTTTAACAAATAAATGTAACAGATAGCTCGGGCTAATGGTCTTCTATTTATGGTAAGCAGTCCACCGTAAGTCGCAGGATTTCCTTATATATAAGGATGCCTAGAACGCATTCTACTACGCTAATCCCATATAAAATTAAAAAACGCTAAAACAAGTATTAGTTTTATTTCCATCACCTCATACATGGCTTAAAGAATGCTTTCTAAATTTTAACACCTGAGATTACGTTAACGTACCCTCTAAGGTACGGAACCGCTGAAGAAATTGTGGTCACTGACCCATCCGAACTTGCAAATAATGATTCCATTGATCGCTTCAGTAAAATTGTGTAATACACAACTCGTAAACTAGTTACTACTGCCAAATTTATGTTCTTGTTGATATAATAATTTCAATTTCGCATAACGGCGTCATATGATAACACTATCAGTCGACGTTATGTTATGTGTTTGTACACTTGGTCGTGATAAAAGAAAATGATAATCATTTAGAGAATTCGTATAGCAGTACTTGATATGAAAACATCCAATGCAAAATGTAGTAAAACGTTTTTCACGAAATTTAATTATATTTTTACGTTACCTTGCATTTGATATACGGATTTTTGTAATTAATATATTTACTGACAGTGATAGTGGAAATCGTCACTCACTAGAATATATATAGTTTTCAGCCATGAGTCCATTGTTTACAGGAATTGATTTTTAAGTTAAATAAAATCATGAAAATACATTGCGATTTTCAAACTCAGCCAAAAAAAATTACTTAAAGTGTGATATCCTTATTCGTTGTTGAGCAGAATCCAACGTGAGTTGAGAAAGTTGGCTTAGACCAAATAATGGATGATCTTCTTACACTTTCATAATTTATTAATTACTATTGATTGATCACTATAAAAAATCAATCGTCCACAATTTAAAAACGTTAAAAAACACATCTAGTGCATTATTCCAATAATTATTCAATGACTAAGGGTGGATTCGGTATCATATTATATCACAGCAATTATCCCTGGAATAATTAATGTGGATGATAAAATAGCATGTAAAGTAACTAAAAATATATATTATTTTTAGTTACCTAAAACATATAATGTCTACAGCGCAATATAAGATTTAATTTATGTCAAACTTTTGTTACCATACTAAATTTAAACAAAACTTTTTACAATCAGATATGACATTTTATTACAAAGATATCGCTAAGGGTACTGATACACCTGCTATTTTATAGAACAAGAACAAGCGCAGTGAAATGCGTTACCTGTAGCGCGTAGATAAGAGCATGCTCTTAGCCTGTATGCTTGTGTATGTATTTGAATAGCTGTATGTATTTATTATTATTATATTATTATTATGCTGTATGTATTTGCATGTGTGCTATATTTGAATACTCATTTCACGTATGTACTCGTATATTTAAACCTTAAAACAGTACAGGTTGATCATCGGTGTTTAGGATTTACGATAGTCCTTCATATTAGTTATGCACTAAACTACAAATCTTTAAATATTTTTTATATTTGTTGAAATTTTTAGTTGCAAATGAAATTTTTAAATCATAAAAATATTTATCTTAAGAGCATTCTTAAAAAAACGTATTTTTTATACTTACGACGTTTTGCGTGAGCGGGTTCCGTTATAATTTTCGAACACTGTTTCTTAATCTACAGCTGTTTGCTGTTTTAACCGCATGTGACTACATGTAACAGTGCAAAATGACACGAAATTCTGGAATACTGTACGGTGATAGTGCTGAAGTACCCGAACATTTATGTTATGGAAGATTTGTTCTGGACAGGATTGCGAATTTTAAAAACAAAGTTGCGCTTGTAAGTTTTTTATTCTTTATACGTTATTATATTATTTTGCGTGTAAAATTTTACGTGTGTAACAACAAAAATAGTAAAACAGGTTTCTTTTGAATCGTAATGATATCTTTATATAAATTAGCGATAGAGTTTTCATCACTACCAAATTTTTTTTATTCGTTTAGTAATTAGTTAACTATATATTAACGATATTGTTATTAATAAAATATTAAAAATAAAATATTTATGAGTACAAAATAAAACAAAGGAAGCAAATTCAAGATTTTCTGAATTTTAATAGTGTTTAGTATTGAATTTTGTTCACTAGAAGAACGTTATTATTTTTAAGAAGACACAACCTATTAATCTTTAATTATTTTGAAGAAAATCCCTTAAAATTCGAATAATGTACTTGACGTTATTTATCATCTTTTTAAAATTCATCATCAAATTGAATATGTATTTTGTATTTGCAATATAATAGTCAATATCAATAAGTGTTGATGAATATTACTTTTTTTACTTATTTTTTTTTAATAGCCGACTAACGATAACTTAATCACTTGTTAGAACGCGACCACCTAGTTTATAACCATCAGTAACACGAAAGACAGCATCGATGGGGTGCTACCCTAAAAAGACCCGCAGAATATTATTACACCATAGCAATTCCAATATTTAATGATGGATTACTTTCCAGTTTTAGGCATCTGTGAGACTCATGTCCTATAGTGAGCCCTTAATGGGTTAAAGGGAATTATGTACTAAAAATGTATTTTTTTTGTTGCTTTGATTTGCTTAACTTGTATTTTTTTTAATACGTTTATTTGAGTTAAATCTTTTAGCTTTTCTTTTGAATTTGAATTACATTCTTTCTTATCTTTATTTATCCTGCAAAGTTGAGAATTTACACATTAATTTAGTTTAGATGACAATGGATTTATATGAAGATCAGATATTACACGTAGATTTGGCTCCAGATGAAAAATCTTCTCAATGATGAATAGCACAGTGACTTTTCTTTGCGTTACGTTTATTTTTTTATATTCGATTATTGTATTTAATATAGGTATATTCATCTTCTTCTGTGTGAATGTATATTACGTACATATTTACAATGATGTGCACCCTACAACATTTTATCTTGATTACCAAAATTGCCACCTAAAGTCTGATAGAGATAACTGATAAGCGATTAGATCGACTTTTTTATGACTATCAAAAATATATCTCTTTATAAATAAAAAGTATCTGTATATCATCATCATCATCTTCATGGATAGCCAAGTACTCAATGCAATGACATGTTTTTAAAAATTTAAGATCAATGCTGCCAATGGAACTCAAATATCCTATGACAAGATGGCCCAACAAGTGGTCAATATTGCTTCTTCACTCTTGCAACTGGGCGTGAAGAAAGGTGACGTCGTCGCCATATGCAGTGAAAATAGAATCGAAGTTATGGTGACGTATATAGCGGTGCTATGTACTGAAGCGATGGTCACGGTTCTGAATAGTTCTTACAGTAAAGGTAAATTCGTAGAAGTTATTTTTTATGAGTTAGGCAAGTTACAAAAGCCACTGCTACCATAACTGATCTATAGTTGCCACAGCTTAGAGGTTAAAAATTAGATTATCAGCTCCACATTGATTTTATGTTCTAATCATATGTTACGTGTGACTTCAAAAACCACTTGATTACTATCAGCTGGGCTTGTATTCAATAAATTAAAATCATAAGAAATATAATTACTTTGATACCTTTTACAATGCAAACGGGTGCTTACGATTTGTATTCAGTTGTTGCAATAGTTCCTACCTAATGAAGTTCTATAAATAACAGAAAAAGCACTAAATTAGTTGAAGTTGTTGAAATTAGGTATTGTTGTACAAATTAAATTGAATTCGTAACAGCTTATCCTAATTAACATTCAAATACGGCAAGTGTGGAAAAGAAAATGATTTTAAAATTATATTATCGGGAAAATTATATTTTATATGCAACGAGCAGTCACGATTATTGTATTTTATGTCTATGTTTAAGACTAGCCGTGGCCAATATCAGTTAGTTATAGTTAGATCAATGTATCACAATGATTTTAATATCATCAGTACACTTTTCGTCATGGTGCCATACAACCAAAAGGAACAAATCCTCCGAGTATTTCAGGCATTAAAAAATAAAAAAAAAACAATGTTAATTTTATTGTAAGCTAGCTCTTGAACACAGTTCATATTTTGGCTAATATATAAAATAACTATGTAACTATTAATAGTATTAACCTCGTTATGATTACATTTTCAGATGAATTAACGCATGCTCTCAAAATTTCCAAACCAAAGTTCATGTTTTTATCTAACGACACGTTTAAAAAAAACTCAAATTATATCAAAAAACTCAATTTAATACAAACATTTATCTTGTTTGATACCGTACCTGACCACACTGGAGTGTTATTTTACAAAGATTTCATCGCAAACCATGTCGATGTAACCAAGTTCAGAACACCTGATTTCAAAGGTAATTATATTATGCAGTCAATTCAATATAACATTAAGTTTATATTCAATTGATTAACATACATTTTTGCTATTAAAGGTGAAATGCGATCTGCTCTCATACTTTATTCATCGGGAACCACTGGTTCTGCAAAAGGAGCGAAATTAAACCACCAAAATCTAATTGTTGCCGGAATACAACCATCGTAAGTTACTAAGAGGTTTTTTAAATTTATACCAATCGTGTTCGGTATATAGATTTCAAATATAATAAACAACATTTTTAATATGTTATACTAATATTATGATTTAAAACGTGTAGAATATAACTTTATTCATGTTAGAGTCCAAAACAATTACTCCCAATTGCCCCCAACCCTCCCAACGGCTCCATAGCCTAGTTGGTAGTAACCCTGCCTGCAAAGCGAGGGGTCCTGGGTTCGGTTCCCGGCCGGGGCAGATATTTCTGTGATATTTGATCTCGGATCATGGGTGTTAGTGACGTGTTATTTGTGTTGTTTGTGTTACTACAGTCGAAAACATAGATAATAATTCCTTTAGCTCCATGACGTTGGTCTCTTTACATACTGTTTAATCACGATAATACCCTTGTAAGGTGGAAGAGAGTATTTAGCGTCCTCAGTGAATACTGAAATGATTTCAAAACTAATGTCGAAGAGTTCGTAGTTAATAGGTCTCCCGATTCCTTCTTTTCACCACTACCACCAATGCCAAACAACTATATTTGCTTATTGCAGTTCAAAAATATCTTAAAACATTATTGAACATTAACATTTAGTCATGTTGCAGATCTAGTCATATGCGCACACATGTAGACTTCCGCGTATACACACTACATTTATAAGATGACTTTCAATAAAGAAACCGTCAGTGGAATTAAGTTTAAAAAAAAGTATTTTTTTATACTCATGTAATAATTTTCAAACTACACAGATTTACTAGTTCTCCAAAACGACTTCTATCGATCGCTCCATGGTCATCTTGTATGGGTTTAATTTGCACAATGGATGAAATAGTCGATGGAAGAACTATGATATTTCTTCCCAGATTTGAGGAAGAACTCTATTTGCAAACTATTGAAAAATATAAGGTAACATTTTTTTAATTATTGCAATAAAATAGAATCAATCTAATATTTAATAAAATTCAAATACCAATGTCTACAAAATTGTTTCTAGATAACCTTACAATGCACAGTGATTTCTTAATGTCCTTCAGGAAACCTAGAATTAAAACTTGTAAATATTATTTATAGTATTTTTTAAGAAATACAACCGTTCATATAATTTTATAGATCGGAATCCTAGCCGTCCCGCCACCCCTGCTAGTAATTCTGTGTAAATCATCTATTGCGCAGAAATATGATATTAGTTCGGTGGAAATAATTTACAGCGGAGGTGCCCCTCTAAACCCGAGTGTCATAAGTCAACTTAAAAAGAGGTAAGCATTTAAAATACAGTTTAGATTTCTTTTGAACGACATCGATATTTTGAAGTTTGATTTGTGTTTAACTATTTTTCTCTTGTATGTTTTTAAGTTACTATTTTAATTTTTACAAGAATATGAAAGAGTTTTATTACAAAATGATGTTGTAAATTGTTGATGGTGATTATTTTATTTTTTAAGCAATGATACTCGTAAGAGTAAAATTAAATCAACGATCTTATAAAAAATTTAATGCTTTAGTTATAGTATAATTTATGTTTATTATTTATAAAAGTATAAATAATACCATGCACGAATCTTATTCGCATTTTTTTCTTTGGTATAATTAAATAATCATGATTTGCCTGAGGTATTTGACCTTGAAACTTCTAAATAACTTCGGATCTAACATCAGTACTGAAAATTTTCAAGCAACCATAGGGCTCTTGATAAAATGGCAAATCAAAAGTAAATAACCGAAACCTAAGTCAATTCCAATTTAAATTAAAAAATCCTTAGTCATACAAAATATATGAAACATAGTGAAACTACGAATCATTTATTGAATAGAACTATATTTTAAAAATATGATAAAAGTCGAATAATAAATAATAAGTAATATTTTAAACGTCTCGATTACAGGTACCCCAATATAAAACATGTCCTTCAAGGCTTCGGTATGACTGAAGCCACCGGAGCGCTCACCAAAGAATTTGACCATGCACCGAGACCAGGAAGCGTTGGACAAATTGTTACAGGAAATATAATAAAGGTATTAATAATAAAATACAACAAAGTGTGATAGATAGTCCTTACACACAGAGAAAAGGTTGCTTCAAGTTTTAACAGATACAGTACGAAAAGCAATTTTATCACTAGACAGCGATCTCGTCCAAATATATGATAATAAAAAACATAATTAAACAGTAATTAGACAGAAATAACTATATTTAGAAATCATTTTAGGTAACCACATCACAGCAAGGGTATATATACACGAAAATATATTCATTGTTTTCATACAAAACACTGAAAATGTATGGCGATTAATAACTTTAGTCTCAATAATTGTAATATATATAAAAATGTATGATATTTCAGATTGTCGACATTGAAACCAGAAAAATATTAGGACCTGGTGAAGAAGGCGAAGTGTGTGTGAAAGGTCCTGTAGTATTCGATGGTTATATAGGAAAGGATAAGAAAGATGATTTTGACGATGAAGGTTTCTTTAAAACTGGAGACATTGCATATTACGATAAAGATGGTTACTTCTTTGTAGTGGACCGTTTAAAGGAACTTATTAAATACAACGCTTGGCAAGTAAGTATTCGAAGTTTTCTTTAATTTATTTTAATAGATACACACAATATCCTTCATTATTATTATTCATCAAACTATTAGACATTATTAAATGTATCCATATAGTAAGAAGGACGGATAACTGATAAGAAAGGTCCTTGAATGGCGTCCACGTCTCGGAAAAAGGAGTGTAGGTCGCCCCGCAACCAGATAGACTGACGACCTGAAGAAGACAGCGGGTATTCGCTGGATTCAG
>DWPA01001255.1:0-19353 GCA_018251375.1 Calpodes ethlius | reverse complement strand
AGACGAGGGGTCTTGGGTTCAATCCTCGGCCGGGGTAGACACTTATGTGACAGATAAATATTTAATCTCGGGTCATGGGTTAGTGACATGTTACTTGTGTTGTCTATGCCGCCCGCGACATAAGTAATCCTACCGCGAGGGTATGAGTGTGTTAGCGTTTATTATTTTATTTATTTATAAAGTAAGTTAATAATTAAACCAACTAAAATTACGTTTTTATACCGCAAAGTTAGTATCTGCTGTTCACCAATAAGGAGTTCTTAAGTTTGAGTGACCTAAGTGAAAACAGGTCGTATTTGACATAAAGATGCATCGGTCATTGCAATCTAAGCACCATGTTTAATTATAACATTGGGGGTTAAGAAGAAATAGTTATAATTCAGCTAACAATATATGAACCAAACAAACATACTAACAAACAAGTTAACTCCCCGATAGTTAACATAGTTACTATATTTCTTGCTGTATAAAAGCGTGTTTTTAATTTTAAACTATTTATATTTCTAATTTAAAAAAATAATGTTTGTCTGTATGTCCCTTATAGAATCGTAAACGATACATTTAATCATGTTACAATCTTTAGCAAAGTTGTTGTGTATGTGCCCACGAAGTTTTCTAAGTCGGTACGACCAATTTTCGACAGGTGGCACCACTCATTTCAATTAATTTCATATATTTCCGTAGCAGCTCCTGTTGGTGTAGCAACGCGTGCAGGGTTCAGCTAGTTATATTTATAAAATTCATGACACGTAATGGGATGATTTGATTTTAAAACAGCACTTACATTACTAATACATCATTATTCATTACACATACAATCAATGTCACTCACACAATCTTTATATGCTATAAATGATAATATACACCTCAGTTTGTTATGTCCTTTGTTCGTTTTATAATAATAGATACTTAATATTGTTTAAGGAAATTTATCGTGAGTTTTATGAGCTGTCTTTAACTCAATGCTATAAAAATATATCTTTAATGTATTAATATATCTCATTTATATATAACACTAGCTGAAACCTGCGCGCGTTGATACGCCAACACCAATTGGAATGACAGTAGCACCATCTATCGAAAATTGGTCGTACCAACTTTGAAATATTTGTGGGTTTACACACGACAACTTTACTAAAGATCATCACATGATTAAATGTACCGATTATATGAAGGACATATAGACAAACATTCATTTTTATATATTAGATATTATTTACTGATTCAATCGTGTTAGCTTTGGTGTTTTGATTAACTGGTATTTATGGTCTAGGGAATTTTAGGAGGACATCAATGTCCCGTAGTGAACCATCAACGGATCGACCTTTACTAATTGTATAAACTATGTTTAGGAAATTCTAAATAGTTATAGAAGTTGTTACTTGTTGTTTAAATGATACAGTATACTTCTAGAAAGAAGAAGAATAAACACTATGTACGTATGTAATATTTTGTACGTATGATCGATGTCATGTATACAAGTGTGGGGATGTCTTTTTTTTGACTATGTAAGATGTTGCCTGACCCTAAGATATAAAAAAGAGGTATTGCTTTCTTTCCACATGTGGCTGCATTTTTATCACCTTTATAATATAACCTTTAATGGCGTTCCTGAAATGACGACGTAGATCTATTGCGGTTCATGGTTATTTACACGCGTAAAACTATTATACTATTCGAGGCATAAAAAAAATTAAAAAGAAAAAAAAAATATTGTTACATAAAGATAGAAATATTTTGATTTATATTATGTTATTAATATTATACAAAATATTCGATATTATTATACTTTTAAGCTTAACTTTTCGTTAATCGTTTTATATATTACTTATAATATTTATATTTTTGTCGGTACTTCGAATTAAATGTATAAATCATAGAAAAAGCAAATTGTTCACATGATACGTGTATGCTATTTTTAATTTCACTAATAACAAATAAGTGTGTATTCCTGTATTATACAAACAAATTTATTATTCAACATTTACCAGATTATCGGTCTTCCATCCCTCATTAGACATTGCGAGCGTTTTCTTAAAAGTGCGGTGTTGAATAACAAGCTTAAACCTTGTACAAAGAGCTTTCGTTGTGTGCGTTCAGACTGCACCGTGTACGGACACGGCGTCTGTGTGCCGATGTGTGCGTGCACCCTTCCCGTCTCGCCCAACGTAGTAGTACCGTTAAAAAAAATATTCCACGCCTTATTACGTGGATGCAAGGTCGAGATTTGTTCGGGGTAATGTTTAAGAGTGTTAGGTCGCTGTGGGCGCGTGTTATTTTGAATCGCATGTCCATATAGTGGCCGCGCATGTGTGTGTTCACCTTGAAAAGCGCCAGTCCTTTGTGCAATGGGTTATTCGGTTAATGGCATCAAGAAAGTCAATGCCGTGGGATGCGCGCGTACGGTCAGCAACTAAGCTTGTAAGCTGTCTAGTTGATGAGGCGTACGATTTTTTGTGTGTTTTATTATCAGTGCCGTTTACTCTATCGCTTGCAATAGTTTGAAACCTGTTTACTATGGTCGGATTTTACGCTTTTCATTTAGGTTGTTGAATGAATTTTATGAAGTTATCGTTTTCTGATGAAACAAATATTTATTGTTAAAAACTTTCTTTTAGACAGAGAACTATAATAACATAACTTATAAATATTAATTACCTGTCAATAATTAATACAAATTTTATTGTTAATTAAAAAAAATTATGTTTTATTTTATTAATAGTTAAAATTGATTAGATTATATATAATAGCTAGTTATGTAGCTAGCAACTCAAATGACGAAAATTCTTAACTTACTTGATGTCTTCGATACGGCTTAGCGACAACTATCTAACGATATGAATCAAGCCAAATGAACGTACCCTACGAAGCCCAGAGACGTTTAAGAAATTTTGAAATCCACACTACCAAATACTGACTGATCATTAATGATCATTCGTCAGATAATGAGCGGTTCATTAATGATATTTTCTCACAAGGTTTGAATAAGTTTTCAAGCCGAAAAATATATTTTTAGGACGGTATTTTTTGTTTTTATTACTATGTTACAATTTATAAAAAATCCTATTAAATGAATATCATTTTATGAAATGTAATATTACCGATAAAGTAGGATTTACAAATAAAACACTAAGTTAAAAACTTGCAAATTAAGGTTCAGAAAAATATGTTTTTTCAACTCATAAACTTGTTGACGCGTTGTACGTTTTTAATATTTATTATAACATAATAAAATATCTTTATCTTTGCGACAATATGCTCGTTACAGTTTAAAATATAAAGATAGAAACCCGACTTGAGGGTCCTTCAGCAGTTTTGTTGCTTATCTTATTTAACTAAAGATAGTATTTATACAAACTGTTTATCTTTACCTTTCATGAGGATGTTGAAGTGTTATCGCGTTTTATAAAGTGATATATAAATTTATACGTTTATTATTAGGAAGCAAACATCTACATGTTAACTTAATTGAGTAAATATTTAATATATTGGAATCTTTATTCGGTAAATAACAAAATGCCACTCTGTCTGCGACTGATCTTGGTAAATAATATCGTTAGATATATGTATATATATAAATAGAACATAAATATTTACATAAATTATCGGAAGATATGGATATAACGATGAAATGTAGCTTGCAATAATAACGAATAAAGTAAATTAAATTGAATGGAAGTAAGTTTTTTTAAACACTTAGAAAGTCAAACTACGTCATCACCATAAATAACTTAAACAAGTCCTTAACATTAGTAGGCCGAGAGAAGAATCGGCAAGAAACTGCCTAGGAGATTTTCCCATACAGTTACAGAAAGGACATACTACTTATGTATATAAAACTCAAGTCTAAACAGTTTTATTTTTATAATATTAATTTGTATATAAAAGCTTTTTTCGTAAGAATATTATAGTCATATAAAATAACAATTGAGGGTATATAGTGACCGTGATCTATGTAACAACAGAAGCTAGCTATGGTTGGGTCTTATTGCCATCGAAATATGGGAAAGACACGGTTATTTCAACCAGCAAGGCAACAAAGAACTTAACCAATCGTTACACACAAGGAATGCACAACATTTCTAGCTACAGACAGTGATATTGCTTCATAATTTGATTACATTACGAATAGAGAAGGTCGTCTTATATAGTGGAACCTTACAACCTGAACACTTGACGTCATCTCATGTTAATTTAGCAATCTTTTTATCCCATTGTTTTCTGTTATTATTAATTCTCTATTTACGTAAGAGAACCTTGGCATAATCCTCATCAGAAGATTGACTTCTCAAGAAAAAAGACATACAGAGATACTCCTTCTCTTTTCTAAAGTAATTTTTCTATTTAATTGTTTCTATTCTATTCTTCTTAGATTATTGGCCAAATTATTATATATATAGTGGGTACTTTGACTAATATACTACAGATAGTACAAAACTGGACTTAAAGATGGCGCTCATTGTAATATTTAAACGTTGATAATCGTTAAGTGGGTTAAATCTAACTGATATTAATTAAATCAACAGATGGGATACGATATTTTACTCAAAAAATTTAAGCCTAATAAACAAACTTCAAGCTCTTCAATTTCCATCGAAATCGTTAGAGAAATTTTCGAGAAATCGATTACAAATATGTCATTTAATAGTATTAGATGTTAATTATTATGTCGTCAGTACCAACAGTCTCAAAATACCCGCGCGTCCCGTCCGCACTCATGCGCATGCTACACACACACGCGCGCCGTTACTATGGCTACACGTAGCGTGTTGAGGTAGGTCCAATACCGTTTTAACTACACTGTAAATGTTTTTTTGTAATGGTTACTTTTTGAACCGTGAAAATTACTTTCAAGAGTTTGCAGGACAACGGTTGGTAACGTTGTTTTTTGATTTAAATATGTATTTTTTTGCGTAAAGGATTTTTGTTTCTAGTTTTTAGTCCGCTGGTTAGTGAGGCAAGGTCTGAACTATTGAAGTTTTGGGACGAAAATCCGTAATGCTGCTTCCGTTAGGAGTATACCGGAATAAATAATATAGTCTATAGCGGAAATGAGGTATAACGGAAACCAGGAAGTGTTTCTTTTATAAAAAAGGTTTATTTTATTAACTTGTTTTAACTGAGTATGTATAGAATATGTATGTATTTGTATATATGTTGACCCGATTGGATCCAGGGTAGCGATTGCTGGACAGACAGACATTTATGTGACATATGAATGTTTGTTCTCGTGTGTCAGTGATGTGTTGATTGTGTTTCCATGCCGATGTGACACAGGGCATTTTAGAGTGTGTTACCGTTTTTTTATTATTCATTTATTTACGTATATCTTTATATCCAAAAAACGTATTTTTGTGTAATAATGAGCAGTAAATTGTAAGGGTGTTATATATAATATACAAAGACACATACACAGACAAAGAACAGGAATCTAATCTTATTATTGCAACTTATGTCTCGCTGAGAATGGAACTCGGGACCTTTTGAATTACCGGTCCGATGTAGTTAGCAACGCGACAAACGAGTGGTCACATCCCATCAGGTGGTCAAATAAATGTATAGACGATAAACTAATGACTAATGACTCAGATAATCTTTTATCTTCATAATAGTTGAAATGTTTATTACTTTTATGACTTTGTTTTGCCGTTGCATATCTTTTCTTATCTTAGCAATTACTAATACTTATACGTCTAGTTACATATATATAAATACCAAAGTTTGTAAAGATAATTACGTAAGTATTACAATGTTTGTTATTAAACTAATTATAAAATGAAACACCCAGTAACGCTTACAATTTATTCTTCTCACAGTATAGAGTTTAGGTACAATTGTTAGTCCAATCAATAGCAATTATTACATGAACACCATACTTCTATACCAACGTTATACCTCATAGATAGCACACTGCCCTATTCCATAACTATTCCTCACATTTTATATCTCTCCTGACAACTCAAAATCTTGACAATTATATCTTTTCTTTTTTATTAAAAACATATGGCTAATCGGCCTGAACAACTATTTAGATTTTATTTGCAAATTAGAATTAGTAAAACAAAATAAAGAAATTAGTACATCATTTTAATAATACTTCATAAATATCCCGAACAGTAGTATATTATATACTTGATGTTACCACGGCTTCATCCACGTGGAAAAGGAACAGCAATAAAGGGTTGTCGACTCCTTTTTATCATTGGTTGATAGGCAACGCTTTGTTGTTAATCACGTTCGTTAATTTGGCTGAAATATACATCCAAATGGGTTTTTTCACAAAAATGAGTTGTTTTTCAACAATGAAAAGTAGCCTATGGCACTTTTCATCTTCACAACTATCTTCATAACAAAAATCATACCTCAAAGACCCTAAATTGTACTGTGAAAGAACGATAAACAAACAAACGAACGAACATACATTCACATTTATAATATGAGTCTAGATGAGCATACATTACAATAATACCAGCACCTACTATTTTTATTACAACTTATTGCATCCTTACTACCTAATAGCAATTCAATACCCTACACTGGAGGTCGAAACGCATACGTTTCTGATTTAATTATTAGTAATATCTGCACTATCGACCTCGTACTCAGAGAGACCTGTCAAATTGAAGCGTGTATTTGATTTCCTGTAATAACACAATCAAAGCGCAGTTGGTTATAGTGCCGTATACTAATATAATGCAAATCAGACTGCAATTATATGAAAATTTAATATTATGTGTTTGGTGAAATAGTGATTCTGTTTAGCGAATAATTGTATATAACATAAAGATTCAAAAGTGATGTAGAGTCATAGACGCTTATATTTTCATGTGAAGTACAGAGAGATAGTACACAGGAATAGTTAGTTATACGCTCCAAATAGTAAATATTTTCAAAAATTAAGAAAAAAATTATTATGAGGCCAATATGCAACTCCAAATCCGCAAACAAATGAACAATGAAATTTTAATTAGGTACGTTTGATGTTATAACTGCATACTAAATGCTGCTCCAGTTTAAACCAACGTAATTCATGTTGAGGTGATTTTTGGGGTAAACGAGGTGTTAAAATCGGCTCCTTTTACTAAATTTATACAAGTCCTTAATTGAAACTTTCAAGATACTCTATGAGTTGAGTTACGTGTTTTTTTTTTTAAGAATTGCTAATAATATAATATGACGTGGGATTGGTGTACTAAAAACAGACAATGTTGATAAACGTGATAAAGTCCGAACAAGATGAAAAACTCAGCAAAAAATACTAGAAGTAAGATTTTTAAAGGAATTTGGCTATGAAGGTTTCAATAAATTTTGGAAAAGGGGTCTTTTGCCCAAAATAATTTGTAAATCCTTGAATTAAACTAACAAGAAATTGTACGTATTAACTTAGAATTAACTACATCAAAGATAGCATTGAAGCTTTGATCTAATTTGCATGTCCAACAGCTTAATTAATTCTGATTGTACATCCTGCTATCGTTAACACAAAGCATATTAGGTTGCTTTTCCACAAGAGATGTCTGAAGTGGCTGCGAATCAAATCCACCAATGCGATTGAATGCCAGTGTAACAGTGTTGATATTCCTTACTAATGAGAAATGCATACTTTTCCATACATTCCCACAAGCTTCACTTTCAAAGCCTAGAGGCGAATTCTAAAGAATAAAACCAAAGAAGAAAAATATTATCAATTTATATAAATATTTAATGGCGTTTGTATGTTAGCAGGAAATCAACATTTTGGACATATTTGTTGTTAGATCTATTATGTAAACCATCAACTTGGGATCATCCTTCTTAGTCCTGTTGAGTAAACGAGACTTTGAAGACAGCCATTAAAGATTGCAGAGCGCCGTACTGCCTAGACTAATCTCGTCATTACTCATGATTATTACGTAGATCTGTGTGCCGCGTTGGTTACTATACCGGTCCGCTGTTTTAATGCTCCTAGGTTTGATTCCCAGGATGATGAGTTTAATTTCCTGTTCTCGGTCTGGTTGTATTCTTGTTTTTATGTGTAGTCCACACACATAACTCAACGAATCTGTACTTATGTGGAGTTTTGTATCGCGTTATTATTATTATTATATTGTGCTTTACCTGTTTGACAGGTGGTTCAATAACCAATTACCTTCGTCGACTTAATAATGTATAAAAAATCGAGTGATTCTAAAGTTAAAAAAATCATATTTTCACTGCTGTTCCTGTTATTATTACACTAGAACTAAAGCTTAACTCGAATAGGAAATGTCAGAGCAATACAAAGTACTATTTCCATACTTGCCATTCTATGCGAAACAGTTTCTCCTGGGAAACGTATCTTGTCATAACTTTCTATTTTCATCTGAATATAAATTTGAATTATACCAGAATGGTAGTGGAACTTTTAATAACGTTAGAGTGATTACTTATGTTAGAGTACGTATCTACAAGTTTAGTTATTTTTTCCACGACTGTACCCTAGTAGGCGAAATGTCTAGAAAGTTATGACATCGTTAGTACCTTGTAATACTATTTTTGCCGTGTAACAATTATCTTGTAAGCATTGTGTACCGGTTGATAGTGTGTCGGCTACACTTATACGAGAGACCACACTCTGTCTTCAGAGGTAACAACGCCTCCGTAACTTCGAGTGGACATGTACAAATATTTATTTACAGGACTAACCTACACTAACATTTCAACTACCAAAATTCTCTTACTAACGAATAATAAGTAAGTGATATTCTTTTTAACCCCTAATACATTCTGATTTTACCTTATATGGGTTTTCCTGCAGTATTATATGACATTCATCACAGATAACTGTTGCACTGCAATGTCGTATGATATCCTTATCACATAAAAAACCTAACTATACTATTTAATTATTACTTACCACGACAAAACAGTGTTATTAAGTCAACACTCAGCGCACATATGTTCAGAATTATTAATATTCTTATGGTCCTCCATTCACCACTGCATCTTAACGCGTTGATCAACGCGTTATATATGACATAACACATTGACCAAAATAACTGAAAAGCGCGCTAATTAAAACATAAATTAATTGGTAATACATTTTTGTATAGAACAAACACTATTCCAGTTAACGCATTTGGGTTTAGCCGTTAACATTAACGTTGCTGCAGTAGCAAGTGCATTATCAAACATTAAAAATGCTTACTGACTTTGTAAGACAGATTTTCATAAACATCATGAAAATGTAGTATTTTAATAAGCCGATAATCCACTATACAGCTCCTCCATTAGTTTCGTTGCGTTTTACGCGCACTTCACTTACTCAGCCAACGTTTTAAGCTTAAATTTAAGCTCGTAATATTTATTATTAAGTATTTTTATTAATTTAAGTAACTTTCCTATATCTGTAGGTTTTTATGATGAAAAATGAATTGACGAATCTTTTAATGGTAACTGACTACGGCTGCCAGTACGACCAAGGATACTGCCAGGTCCGTCATGATTATTTTTTACATGATTACAATACATAACTGCCCCACTGATGTGCTCGGGTTTACGCACACAGTGTGAGGGATGCAGGCCATAGTTCACCACACAGGCCAAGTGCAGATTGGTAGACTTCACACACCTTCGGGAACATTATGGAGAACTCTCGGATGTGCAGGTTTCCTCACTATGTTTTCCTTTAATGAAGTAAGTGATAATTAACTTGTAATACGCACATAACTTTTGAAAATTAGAGGTACATGCAGGATGCGAACTTAAGTCCCCACGTTCGGGAGACCAACGTTCGAAACACTAGGCTATCACTGCGTTCTGACAGATCCGTCACCGACAAAAAAAAGGAAACAATAAAGGGAGAAAGAACTGGTTTTCAAGCTCCAAGAGAATCACAACGAGTAATTTGGCGGCTGATTCAAGCAAGAGGGTTTTCAATCATGTACCAGCGCCTAATAATATTATCGACAATAAACTCTGTACGAGACACCTTAGTACCAAGCGAGATGACTTCTGTATCAATATTCCAAGCCTTGCAATACACCCACGATCATTTATGTACATTGTTCTATACAGAAGATATCAATATTGTTTATACCTATTACTCTTTTTACAGAATAATTATGGAGGATGAAGTTTAATATAATTAAAAAATAATGTTTTATAGTGAATAGTTTAAAGCAGCCACCAATTGGCCTTCACTAAACGCCTCGCCAAACGTCCATTATTGAACCCTTCGCTCAGTTATTCGCTTAAATCGCATCCAATTCCCCCGCAACCGATATCACCCAATTCGTTTCAAAGACATTTTCACATTGCGTCATTTTCTCGCAAACGTTCTGTGTTCGACGGAATTGGTTTGTGTGTAACGGATCAGTCGACGTCCGCGGCAAGAATCGCAAATGTCGCGAACTGTGACGCAGTTTTATAGCCGAGCCGAGCCAAGAGAGACCGCTACACTGGAGTGGCTATTTCTCATGCTAAGATATTGTTACTACTGCCAAGATATCGGCCATTTGTATAATAAGTCGATAGAGATCGTCGTTGAACCCGCAGCGGTCGCATCGAAATTTGTATGGGTACGCAGATATTTTTAGAGTCGATTTTTACGTGTCTTGATTCGGAAATCAAAGTTTTGCAGCTTTTACTAGATTGCATTGTTGTGAATATTAAGATAATAAATTCTTTACATTACATACTTACAATAAGTTATGTAAAAATAATATTAGCTAATACAATAAAATTTATGGTTATGTTATAATATCGAAAATTATGTTAACCAACAGTTTATTATTGTTATTATTACGTATGATAATTATTAAGGAAGGTACTATTAAATAATTGATAGTTCAACTTTTATACGATATCGATATTGTGATCATATAAACGATTACATAAATTCTAGGTTGTTTCAAAAACTTCTGCATTCAAAAAATCCCATTGGCAAGCGAGCCGGAATCATTACCAAACTTGGACGACAGAATCGAGGCAATATCTTGGTGAATATCTTTAACTTTCAACAAGTTTGTCTTTGAAATCATAAAGGAGCAATTCAACATGAATCTATGATCAGTTTATTCTAGTACTTCTGCGTTAGTTTATTGGATAGCTCGAATCATAGTTCTCGCCTTTTATGGCACAGAAGGAGGTATAACTTGATTTCAAAATAAGGAGGAGAATTATTTAACAGTGATTTGGAATAAGAACATAATCTTTTAAAATATTTCTGTCTTTAAATTATAAATAAATTGTCAACAAAACAAAGTTAACAAGTCTATTATTTTATATTAAGATATGATTAGTCTACTCTACTACAATTTCTGGTCAAAATGTATGATGGTACATTAAAACATACAGGCAAATATATAGTCGGTGCGAAAATTTATAATTTTTAGTTAATGCCGAGAAACGGTTTTCTTATCTTATGATGGCAGGGCAGATGAACAGATATGCGTGATCGATCCTATAAGGATTCAGACATTCATGGAATGTACGGAACTTTAAAAGTTATTTAATTCACATAGATTAATTAGTCCAAGTGAGTAACTTTATTTTATCATGACGCTTCTCGGAATAGCCAGTGCACGAGTAGGTTCTGAAAAGGTCAGAACGCATCAATGATTCATGAATGTCTAACATGAAAATAATTTCATTGGGATAACATCGATCACCACAAACCATAAATATTTTAAATTATTAAGACATTGACGAAGTTATTTCAAAAGTTTCTAAGTACAATAGCAAATCTAATCACATAAAGAATGTACCAGAAAATCCACGTAAATATCGTAACCTCGGAGAAATACTTTCAAATGAAATAACATTAAAAATTAATAGTAACCCTGACCTCGCTTCACTTTGTGAAAAACAGTCCTTTAGTTTACCTACGGAATAGTACCTATATTTAAAACATCCAGGGTGAACAATAAAATTATATAAAATATGATAATAAAACACACTCTACTATACAATTATATACACACAAAGGGTTAAAAACTATCTTAAGTCTTTTCTAAGGTCCAAAACTATTTTCATACCAAATTTCATCTAAATTGGTTCAACAGATTAAGCGTGAAGAGACCTGACCAGACAAACAGAGTGAATGTTACTAAAATGTTAAGAAAGGGTATGTTAAAAAATTCAATTGTAGCATCTGGATTTAACATTTATTTAACATTAACACTTATTATTACAATCTTATATCGGGATCCTCAGGGTCGGATGATTTACAGCTTTAAATAATAATAATAATAATAGGACTAGGATTAGGACTAAGATTATGATTAGGATTAGGATTAGTATTAGAATTAGGATTCTAGGATTATACTAGGACTCTGTGTGTTATAGATGCCGTGGAAAATACACTAAGATAAGAATATGTACACTCCAACCGAGAACAAAAATTTTATCTCATCATTGAAATCTATGCCTGTATAATACGATCCTTTAAATGGCAATCCAGGAAGGTAACCAGGGACAAGTACAAGGGTCATCGTATGCAATAGGAAATTCACTAATTGCCAGTTGTAAAAACGAACTTTATATTTAAAACTATTTAAAATCCGAATGCTTCATTAAATAATTGCACATATCAACTATAGATATTTTAATGAACCATTAAAAATAACATAACGTAATGTCAATCTGGCCTTTAAATCGCATTTTTAGTTGCACAATAATATTAATATTTGAAGTATTTTACAACATTATCAAATTAGTAATTCGTTAGCTCTACTGTCTCCATTCTATAATGAACCATCAACTTAAAATACGTATTGATTGACGTCACTCTTGTCTAGGACTTCTAACTTTAACCTTGACTATAATTCCATAGGTACCTACAAATAGTCAAGGTTCGCTAGTAGAATAATCACCTGTGTATATTACATAGCTTTCCATTTTGAATTTCTCATAAAACTACGTTCTTTTCAACATGTTCTTTAAGTGCTCAAATGTTCCTCGGTACATAAATAGGTCACAAACAACTCGCTTATACCCTGCTCTTTATCATGCAAATATATTTGGTAGCCAAAACTTTTCCTCTCAGAATACGTGAATTGAAATATATTTCTGCAATGTCATTTGGTCCTTTAAAATACTCTGGAAACATTTTGTTCTAGTTATACGTGGGAAATAAATTATTTTGAACAAAGAATTTTAAGTGTTCGTTGTTTAAATGGCTACTTCGACACTTTATGTTAGTCTGTCAGATATTTGTGATATGTACCTCGTTGTATGAAATAAAACTTGTTTATAATAATTATTATCTTTGAACATCAAATGTAATCATCTAGTATGTATTATCATCATCTGAACCCATAACTGTGCCACTGCTCAAATCTCCATTCACAGTGTGAGAGATAAAGACCGTAGTCCACCACAATGGCCAAGTGAGGATTGGTAGACTTCACACTGAATTAAAATACGCATATAACTTTTTTAAATGCTCATGCAATGAGAAACCAACGTTCAAAGCACTAAGCTATCACTGTTAATTTAATTTAATGTAATTCTCATTACCATATATTAATATAAGATATAGCGTGATTTATTAACGCCATCAGACATATTATAGAAGACAAATATCAGCAATACCATACTACTAAAACGAAACAGCTGCAGTTTAACGTCAGACACACCTCATTGTTACCCAAAACTCGCAATCGGATTTCATTGTTAGATTCACTCGTGTGAATGGTGCTGGGTAATCATTGCCGATATAAATCGAATTACGACTGAATTAGGCTGAGTTAACGGCCTATAAAACAACAATTTAGTCGCTAAAAATGAAAATGAGTCAAAAATATTATTATTTTATTAATGTATTTAAATTTTTGTTCTCGTTTTGTATGTGAGTTTTATTTTATGTGTTGTGCAAAGTACCAAAAACATAGATGATCGTCATGTGGAGCTATGATTGTATACCTAATTATTTTATTAGTATTATTATATCTGAATTGAAATGGAAATCTTAAGAAATAATACATTAATTTCAACGACACTTTACCCCAATTGATATTGATGCTGCCTGCGCGTAAACAAAATCCCAAGTCTTCTAACATCAATAAAAAAGACACTATAAATTTGTTTATCGTCAATTGAAATTCAGATAGGGATTCGGAACTGAGATCGTTAAAGTCGGTCAGAAGCTATTGTGTGATAAAATTAGCTTTTATTACTATCAGTATAAAGTACATAATTATTTATCGATACTGAGTTTTATAATGTACAACTATTTATTGTTTCTGGATAGGTTTCGTTAGATTATTTATATAAATAAACTCTTTGACGTTCTTAACTAATTCACCAACGCGCAACCGAAAGGTAAATAAGTGATAGTATAAAAATCAATGCTTTTTAAGGTCATATAAAGATCAATTACGTATATACATAGTATGTTTGAATATTTATCAAATCGATTAACGCAGAAGTTATTTGACCAATCATTATGAAATTTTATATGCTACTAACTGAAACCTGCGCGCATCGCTACGCCAAAAACTAAAATAAGGTAATTACAGTGGCAAGTGGCAGTGTCAAAACAATCGGTGACCATGGATTCTTTCTCGGAAAAAACGAATATGCTATGTCCATTGATGTAACTCGCTGACCAGACAATGCTGTAAAGTGTCGACTTCCAATAGACAATATTTTTTCCCCCAGCGAATCAGACTGGGTTTGCTAGTAAGATATAAATAGCTAATGATTAATTTAAACTTTATTGACACAGTACAATTGACGAGCTTAATGCTTAACGTATTATCTTCCAGATAACCATTAGTTCAAACAGATGTTCACGAAGAGCAGTATACATACATACACACACACACACAAATATATCAACTTTAACAAAATATTCTGTTTGACCTTCGGTATTTATAATATTGTAGTGTATATAGCAGCGGACGTACTCGTACATAGTAACTTCCTTACCTTAGATATTGCGATATTACATTACACGCTCGCTCCACCTTACATAATGAAGCGTTTCTGGGAAACTGGCACAAAGTGAAAGCCGGTGTTGCCCTTATTAAATTTGTAAGTCAATTTTAATTGGAATAAGGCTTAGACGGCAATACAGTTATCATGCATCAAAGAGTTGTGTCTTATTAGCTGTGAAATGGAGAAAATTAAATATTAATTATTTTGTACCGAGAGGCTGAAAATTACATATTACGCATGTAAATTTGTAGGATCTATGCATAATTATAGATCTATGTTTCAGGTGTATAATTTTGTCTCTTATTAAAAGATTTAAGAACCCTTTAATAATGAAAGGTGCCTCCTTTATTCTTGGAAAAGAGTTTATATCTGTTTCAATTAAAAGTAAGTCAAAACACATCAATAAAATATTAAAATGATTCGAGTTTACTATTAATATTTAATAATCAAAAATATGCAGGGCATAGGGCAATCAAAATTTAAGAGATGTACAGTACATTCACTTAGTTGTAGAAACTAACTTTAAATATTGAATATTACTTAAATCCTAATACCTTATTACATCGTTGTAATAGACAACAATTAAATTTTGCACAAAATAACGTTAGGCTGTTATTATGCAACCGAAAACGCGATTTAAAGGCCACTTGGACACATCGTTAAGTTATGCTTAATAGTTAAATATCGTCTAATGTTGATCTGTGCAATCATAAAATATATAAAGTTACTTATTAAAATTGCCTAAATATCAGTTATGTTTTATTTATTTTTTAAACAAAAAAGTACATTATAAGCTGTCGATCTTTTGCCTATATAAGTAGAAAGTAACGCGTGATAAAATTACCGCATGAAATGATTGGCTACTTTAATGGAATTCTATAAAAAAAAATCTCGTTAATTTGTGTACGAGTATCCTATAACTAACGCGTCAATTAGCGCGTTAAGGCGCAGATGTAATAGAAACATAGTATATTTATACACACCTCTTCAAATAAACTTCTACATAATAATCATCTTACACAAGTAAGAGCAAATAAAAAATCTACGTTGTGCACATAAAACCGGTGCCATAAAGGGAACACCTCAAGACCTAACAACTTTCAATTACATTAAGGTGGTATAATAACATTAAAGCTTAGTGTACACAGAGCGAAACGGTAATTACCACCTCACTTAGTCCTTGTAACTGCCTTCTAAAGTAAATTACAGCTGAATAATTTGTTTCACGTGTACAAAATGGCTTTTAGTACAATACTTAGCAGAGATAGCCAGATGTCTTAGATACTGATTTCGAAATTGGAATGCTGCACATTTTTCTAAACTATGGACTATCCAGTTCTTTTAACTGCTTTTATTCAATTAATATTATTTTATAAAGTTACTCGTATTTTCTTTGTTCTAAATGCATTAATTTTACAAGAAAGAACTAATATAATATCATAATATCAGTTTTTACGAGACTATGATTCGTATTCGTCATTAATATATTAAATATTATGGATAGGTATTCCAATATTAATAACTGCAAATGAGTCATCGTATCTAACCCAGTAATCATATATTTATAATGCCTAATCTTAATATCATGATGGTTAAAGTGAAGCATTAAAATATGTATGTGTGTGTACACATGCACGATCGCCGACACGCACACAATTGTGGGTGTATGTTTTTTTTTTGACAATGAAACGTGTTTCGTAAGCGATAATTAAAAAGAAAATGTTTTCTTTTTCACTTATGGCAAAATTTTTAAGTTTCTTTAATTGCTTTTATTAAAATGTTAGCACATTACGTACGAATGTTATGGTTCTATGAGTTATTTTTCTAAGCCAGTTACTGTCAAAAAGTATTTTGAGTTCGTTATTTATTACTTTGAGAACTAGTTTGACAAGCGATTGTTGATACTATCCATTTATTCATTGGATAGATTGTTAGTAAATTGGGAACAGTTGGAAGTTTTTTTTTCAATTTCAATAAGATGTTGTTTACAAAAACAGTTTTTACAATATTTTTTTTAATTTCAGAAGTTTCAAAGAACAAAAGAATCGTATTCGTTATTACTTTTATGGTAATCAATTTCGTTCAGCTTCGAACACATAAAACAAACGATGTACGACAGGCAATCGGACATATTTCCGAATACTCCTCCAATTTGTCAGAATTTATTATGAAATGTAATTTATACGACTTTAATAATTACCTCGAATAAATTCTGCGAAATTTCGTCTGCACGAAAATGGTTTATATTTTTTTAAAATAGTTTTTTGTTCTCATCGCAATAAATAATATTTCATTTTAATTCCACTCGAATTAAAGTGTCGTATAAATAAAAATGACAGGAATTGGAATATTACATTGAGGATGGAATTTGGAATAAAACACACTGAGGTTGATATTGAACTGCATATAATTAATTACATAAAACATTAAAACCGCTTATCAACCGTTCTGGAAAATATGGACATCCCTTAAATATTAGAGCAATTTACACATAAACATCCAATTCGCATTTTAAACTCTACACTTTTTAAAATTACAAGTTTTGCACTAAGTAGATACATTTTTCATTATACAATTTAACAATATATTTTTCTTCAATAACTAATAAACTTTAATAGCAATTATAAGCTAGTATTATATAAATGTATATCGATAATGGACTATTTTATTTAATGTGTAATAACATAGTCCATTAACGAGACGGTTTCTATTACCTATTGCATATTTCACGCTTTATAAATCATGCAATCTGATTGAGCCGCAAACATCCAAAACATGAACTGTTCAATTCATGTTCATTCTATATTCAGGCCTTTACAAATAGACAAATCGAGTTCTGTCGATTATAATCACAAATTTACGGACCAGTACATGTTTACTGAAGAGTCAAAACTAAAAGCAACAAAACGAATCAATTTACACCAGTTCGGGATGCAATTAAACGCGCTGCGATTCGAAATAAATTCCAATCTAGCCACGATTTTATTCGGGTCAAATTGAAATTTTGATAACAGATTCCGAACAAATTAAAATCAACGTTTGTTGTTTTTGTAAGTGTTGATTTATACATAAATATTTTAAGGTTTATTTAGAGGAAAACATTAATAGACTAAAATTAGCAAAGTTACCGGATACTGATAATTTTAAGATGGTTTGAATCAAATCGGCGTGGTACTTTTTTAATGCAGAGTTTTGGTACGTGTTTTTACCAAGCCTTAAGTATTAAAGGACTTTATTACATCTTAAGTAAAGATGAGCCAGAAAAGAGTAAATAATTTTAGTCTTCAGATTACTTAAGATAAATTTAATAGCTTAGAAATTATTTATTTCGTAACAACATTTGTATGGAAGAAATTGTTTAAGTCAGAAATCAAAATATCTTTATTTGTCTATAATTATTAACACATATAAACCGTGGTTGAGGCCACCTATTATATATAAACATTTTATGTTTGTGGCAAGACCTCGGTCTTCTTTTATATCTATTATAAATAGACAATGATTAATTGAACTCTATGTGTGTGCATGTATTCGCGCGTGCGTGTGTGTGTATACGTGTGTGTGTTTTTTCAAATAGGTGAATCCACAACAAAAGTGACACGTCCAACTTTTGTAGTATACCAAAAGTTGTAACACGCGAAGCAAAAAATAAAAGACAGTCGTAAGTTCGAAAAAAGCAATGATAGAAATGATCAACGAAATTTCTTAGATCTAGAGACCAAAATATTTCATGAAAAATTAGATTAGGGACAAACAAATAAATAATAATTTATTTACCCTTAATCAAATACTTAATAACCTACCACGGTCCCTTCTACAGTCCTATTTGAAGTTTTGCATAAACGTCTATGAGCAGATGATGGGGGTACTACAAGCTCATTGTTATCGTTATGAAAAAGAAAAACATAGCACTCTGGTATCGTATCTGTCGAACATATATATTATACCCAAATATTATAAGTGATAATTAATGTAACAGACTCATTAGCAAAGCCTTAATTAGCAAACCATCTGAAAAATGATTACAAAATAGAAACAAAAAAGAGAGCGATGACTGGACACAGCTTAATCTCCTTGTGCCGACTCACTGCGCGGCTATTAGCCTAATGGAGCAGCCAACTTCCGAAGCGATTCAATAAGACTCGAGAGGTTGTAACTAAATAAAAAGACGCTGATTTTTTTTTAATTTCATACGATTGTACTTTAAAGCTTAAGTCTATAAAACTTTAATAATTTCTGTATAAGCCTTAACGCAAGCTTTTAAAGTTATTAACAAGCTCCAAAGAATAATAAAATAAAATTCTTTATAATAATTTTAAATGTACACACAGTTTTTAAGTATCATCAATACATTTTATTGTGTAAATACTAAAAAGGAGTCTTCAAAAGGAGAGTGAATAGGCTCTTTATAAGTTAGTGCGTACAACATCTTAGACTACATCGCCACTTACC